>JAPFFP010074238.1:0-47202 GCA_026153255.1 Solanum medicagineum | reverse complement strand
AAATCACGCACAAATGGATAGAACGAGCATAGTTATAGGTTGGTTCTCCCGAGCCTTATCGGCAACGGGTGCCGGTCCGCCCTACGGGAGTTTGGGGCGTGACATATGACTTGGGAGCAATTCATAGAGATGTTTTTGGAGAGTTTCATACCATATAGCCTTGACAGTCATAGTGATGAGTTTGATCGACTGCAGTAGGGTTCTATTAAAGTTTCAGACTCTGAGGCTGGATTTCATGATTTATCTACATATACTCTATCCAGTATCCCTACTAAGTTCGAGAGGATTCGGTGGTTTGCCAAGGGCTTGGCAGGGTATCTTCAGGATGCTACAGCTTCCTTAGTGTTGGCTGGAGGCACTTTTCAGAGTGTTGTGGACCACGCTCATATGATCAAGCACAACATGCACAAGAGATAAGGTGGCAAAAAGAGATTTCATCAGCATGGTTAGTTAAGTGAACACATATCATGTGATAGAGGGTTTCAAAGGCAGGGCCATCAGGGCCGGGTAGTACAAGCAGCTCTTCTAGCTTCAGACAATACTGGCAGATCTAGGCCTACACAGAGCAGGCCATGATAGTTCCCCTGGTTCAGCTAGATGTGGTAGTTCTTCATCACTTCATCTCAGGGGCGAGACCCCAAGGCTTATTATATTTGTGATGAGGTTGGGCTCACCAATCATTGTCCTCATCGGGTAGTCCCTACTAAGACCTCAGGACCTTAGGTAGTAGGTAGAGATACATCTCAGGGCATGAGCGGTGGTGCTAGAGGATGTCATGGTACAGGGAGAGGTGATGCCTATAGAGGCCCACAGGCTAGTGGTTGTCATAGCATTTACTATGCCATTCCTAAAAGAACCCAGGTAGAGGCTTCAAATGCAGTTATCAATGGTATGGTTCTAGTGTGTCATCGTTTATTTGATCCAGGCTCCAGTTATTCCTATATGTCGACCTATTATTCTTTTGATATTGATATTATGTATGAGCAGCTTCAAGCTTATATGTGTATCCATCCCAATAGGTAAATCTTTAGTAGTAAATCAGGTGTACAGGGTTATGTTGTAACTTTTATGGGGAGAGATACTATACTTGGTCTGATATTTCTAGATATGGTAGACTTCAATGTGATATTGGGTATGGATTGGTTGCCACCCCATCATGTTACTCTTGACTATCATACAAGGGCTATCACCTTATCTTTCCCTGACTTGCCTCAATTGGTATGGATCGGAGCACATAGTTCCTATAATAAGGGAGTTATTTCCTATATGCATGCTTACCGTATAATGGAGAAGGGATGCCTAGCTTAAAAGACTCATTTTGGGTTCTTTCTCAAGAGTCCCCATCTTTAGAGGACAGTAGAGTTACTAGAGAGTTTATGGATGTATTCTTGACTAACTTACCTGGTGTTCTACTGGATCGTGATATTGATTTTGCTATTGATGTGGAGCCATACATTGAGCCCATATCTATTGCTCCTTACCACATGGCCCTGGCTGAACTGAAAGAGTTGAAGGAATAATTGGAAGACTTGTTAAAGAAAGGCTTTATTCGTTTGAGTGTATCTCCGTGGGGTGCACCTATATTATTTATGAAGAAAAAGGATGGCACTATAGGCATGTGTATTGACTATCGTCAGCTTAACAAAGTGAACATCAAGAAAAAATGTCCTTTACCTCACATTGATGACCTTTTTAACAAGTTGCAGGGTGCCTTGTTATCCTCCAAGATTGATTTGAGGTCCGGCTATCATCAGTTGAGAGTCTGAGATTCTAATATCCCAAAGATAGCTTTTAGGACCCATTATGGGCATTAAAAGTTCATGGTTATGTCATCCAATTTGATTAATGCCCCAGTTGCCTTTATTGAGTTGATGAACCAAATATTCAAGCCCTGTTTAGACATTTTTGTTATTATGCTTGGAGATAATATCTTGATTTATTCCATGAGCGAGGCATACCATGTTTAGCACTTGAGGATCATACACCAGAGATTGAGGGAAGAGAAGTTGTATACTAAGTTCTCAAAGTGCAAGTTCTGGCTGGAGTCTATTACATTTATTACCATATTGTGTCAGTAGAGTGTATTATGGTTGATCTGGCCAAGATAGAAACTATTTATGAGTGGGCTAGACCTACTTTTGTGACGAGATTCAGAGCTTCCTTGGTCTGGCAGGATATCATCGATGTTTTGTTCAAGGATTCTGCTTTACTGCCGCCCTATTCACTAGATTAACTCAGAAGGCTATGGCATTTTAGTGGTCAGATGATTGTGAGGCGAGCTTCTAAAAGCTCAAGGATTTCTTGACTTCAACACCTATTATTGCCTTAGCCAAGAAGCGATTTCCATTAGTTGTATTGTGATGCTTCAGGTTGGGCTTGGATGGTGTATTGATGCAAAGGGGGAAGGTGATAGTCTATGCTTCTAAACAACTAAAGATGTATGAGAGATACTTCCCTACACATGACTTGGAGTTGCCTGTAGTTGTTTCGTGTCGAAGTTCTGGCAACGTTATCTTTATGTGGTGCATTGTGAGATCTTTACCGATAATTGGAGTCTCAGAAACATCTTTCCCAGCTTAATCTGAACATGACATTGTGTAGGTGGTTTTAGTTGCTTAAATATTATGACATCTCTATTCTATATCACCCCGGGAAGGCCAATGTTGTGGCTGACGCTTGGAGCAATGGTTACTAGAATGGGAAGTTTTGCATTCTTGAGGGTCGAGGAGAGGCCCTTAGCTTTTGATGTTCAGTTTCTTGATAGACAGATGGTTCATTTAGACATTTCTCCTCCTAAGAGTATTTTAGTTTTAGTTGAGGCTAGATCCCCCTTGCTTGATCAAGTTTGTGTTCATTAGTTTGAGGACCCTAGATTATGCATGATTCATGACACAATATTGAGAGGTGAAGCCAAGGTAGATATCATCAATTCTAGTGATGTTTTGAGGGTTAATGGTAAAGTTTTTGTGCCTAAATTGGGGATTGGGTGATATTGATATTTGAGGAGGCCCATCGTGCTAGATTTCCATCAATTCTATCGTTGCTAAGATGTATCACGATCTTAAATAACAGTATTGGTGGTTTGTTATGAGGAGAGGCATAGCCGAGTTCGTTGCCAAGTGTTTAAATTGTCAACAGGTGAAATATGAGTATCAAAAGCCCGATGGATTGATGGAAAGGATGCCCATTCCCGAGTAGAAGTGGAAGATAGTGACTACGGATTTTATAACAGGGTAGCCCATGGCTATTGGGGAAAGTTTGACTCAGTTTGGATAGTCCTTAATCATTTGACCATGTCGGCACACTTCTTACTTGTGAGGACTAGCTACAGTACAGAGCATCTACCTAGGTTGTATATCGGGACATTGTCAGATTGCTTGGTGTGGCAGTGTCTATAGTATCAGTTAAAGGGTCTGTGTTTACTTCTCACTTCTGGCAGGCTCTATAACATGGTTTGGGTACTAAAATGGATCTGAGTTCATGTTTTTACCCCATTACTAATGCTAGTTAGAACACACTATTCAGGATATGCTTAGGGCCTATGTGATTAATTTTGTGGCCCGATGGGACTAGCACTTACCTTTGGTAGAGTTTGCGTATAACAACAATTACCATTCCAGCATCCAGATGGCACCATTTGAGGCGTTGTATGGTCGGAGGTGTAAATCACCCATTGGATGGTTTGTGTAACGATCCCCAGTTTAGGAGCCTTGAGTGCAGAAATGTTGGCCTAAATAAAATGACTAAGAACCTAGTTCATAAGATAGTCTACCACCTTAGATTGTTCTACGGCTTGTGGATAGGTTCGTGAGTGGGATTCCAATCTAGAAGAAATTTTGAGTTTTTAGGAAGGTATCCATGAATTATCTGATGACCCATAAATGTTATATGACACATATAAGGTCTCATATAAGAAGGTCAGATACAAGGTGAAAATTTTCCTAAGTGTGGAAGGACTCGACGAGTCCAACTACAACTTGTAGAAAATAGTATGACCTGTCCTGCTTGCCATAGTTCCCAATTCAGTAAAGATCATATTTCAGGATTCTCAAGTGAGCCATCAGACAAAAGGATCTATGACCCATATTCAAGGTCTCATAGATGGCTTCCGACAATTTTAAATGCGGGGATAGTTTAGTCATTCCCATCAAATCTATTTCCAAACCATGTCATTTTGGGGATAGGAAAAGGACCTATATTAGTGTAAAATCCCTAATCACATTGATTCCACATTCTTAAATTTCTCCAAGGAAAATGGGTCTCAAGGATAGGCAAGAACATGGCTAGGGTTTCCCAAGTTCATTCCTCAAGACTTCAATTCTGATTCCCTCTAGTTTCTCAGGTATGTGAGTTGATTTATGGGAATCCTTTCACGTATAAAGTTCGCGATTATGTATTTTTCATTTTCTTTGAGTTCCTAGGTTCTTATGCACGTTTATGATGATTTTATGGTTCCTATGCTACTATATGATGTTTGTAAAGCTCAATGACTATTTTGTTTAGTAAATGCACATATATTTTGAAGTGTGATTCTAAAATGAGTTTTGATATGATTAAGGTTGGATGAATTCAATGTTCCTTTTAAAGAAATTACTTAAAGACTTATGTGATTTATGATTGTTCTATGCATCAAATAAGCCCACCTTATTTTTCAATGAAAGATCTTGCGAATTATGACTATGAATAGGGCATTCATGAAGGGATTCAAAGTTAAGTTTTCCAAAGATGTGTATAGTGATTATTTCTCTAATGGATTGTCACAACCCAGGCCTAGGGCCTAGACGTGACACGGCGAATGAGAACCCGAAGGCACACAAACAAGCCTCTTAAAATATCAATCACACATCTTTGGTCGCAGAAGCAAAGTAAACAACAACAAGAGATAATATAAGAACGGAAGCGGGACTAAGGGAATTCTTTGATAATTATAAAAGAACATGAAGAGTCAAGCTTGTCGCATAAATATATCATAATATTCCAACAACACCTCCAAACATAGAATGGAGTGGGGGCCAAGACACTTTCCAGTCTCACCCTCATAATGTCAAATGTTCAACATAAAAAAGTCTTAGAAATAACAAAAGAAGTAGATAGTGTCCCCGAACTTGAGGACTTACCAAGCTTATCTTCGAATAATCTCACTAGCCACTTGGAGGATGATCCAGAAGAGCTTTGGTCCCTACATGATGATATCATGTAGGCATAAAGTATGCGTTAGTATGTTTGAATGTACTAAGTATGTAGGATGCAATGCAACAAGACATAAGCCGATAGAGTCAAAATACATAGTAATAGGCGATAGATAAGTGTATCTCAATATGGTATGCATGACCAATGCTTGAAGTAAAACATGTTTATAAATCTTACAAATTGCATAGAATATGATACATATGTACGAAGTGACCTCAACTGACAAAGAATAAGACCAAGCAAGCTATAACTTGGAATCCTGATGATTACCCCTCATTGGTAAAAAGGTGGTCTACTTGCCAAGGTAAATTATGCTTCACCTTACAAGTGCCCATCCCATTTCAGGGTGGATTTCATTAAAAAGTGCACTCGATGGATCCACTAGTAAAACAAGGGCAAAGAATACTCCTATATTGGCACATAGTTCAAGGAAAGAGAGCAAACCCTCCATAGATCGGTTCTAAGCCTAATTCCACAAAATAATTGAAATAATCACACTTTAGCAATTTGTAAGAAACATGGAAACATGACATGAGTTGTTCTAAAACATCTTTGACCTCTGATAGTGAGCCTAACTTTAAAACATAAGAATAGTTCATCGTCAAACATTACCCTTACATTAACATCAAAGGCCTAGAAGAGGTAAAATTTTTGAAAAAGGGCTTAATTCCGCATTTACAACATCATAGACATTTTCATGAATTCAATACATTTTTTGAAAGCCCAAAATCATCATAAAGTCACTTGACTCATAAATCATGGAATAGATCATCAATAACTCTAAGAATCCTTGTCAAGACATTTTATCAAACACTTGGTGGGTGTATAATGCTTGTTCAAAATCTTGTAATTCAAGAGTGTAATAATATGAGAAAACCCAATGCAATTCAACCCACCAACATATAGTAAAACCATCATATAGAATACCATGAAATCATCATCAAATCTCATAATAGATCATAGTTTCATAGCTTAAAACATGCATAGTCTCAATAGACAAAACTCATTCATAATACAAGCTTGATATAGACAATCATGTATAATAAATCAACATTTCATAAAACCCCAACATAATTTATATTCATAATCCATAATAGAAGATACACATAGATCATACAATTTGAAAACATGCAATTTTCATAAAAAATTGAGGTTGGGATCATGGGTAAAGGACCTAATGGATGAAACCCACATACCTAAATTTGGGATACTTTGATGTTGACTTGAAGGAGACTTTAAGCTTGAATGGAGTTCGTGAGATCCAGAATTAAGCTTGGGAAACTTGAAATTGGATGAAATATTTGGTTACATCTTGGAGACGGTTTTGAGAGTGTCTTGAGTCATATAGAGTTGAAAAATAGCTAAGTATAGGTGCTTTTACGCATAAAAGGGCATTGGGCCAGGATCCCAATGCCTTAGGCTGAAGCAGGAAAATTAAGAAGTGATAACACTGTTTAGTGATAGGTCCGCGTTGCAGAGGCAACGCGAATGTCCCCTGTTTTGTGAAAAGTTGGCGAAAATTATTTTTCACTATGGGTCTTCTAAAATTGGTGTTATACCCATTTTCCACTCTATTTTGCCACTTGATCAAAAATATTAATTCGAATTTTTGATATCACTCATGGATTTTGAGTTATATGAAAATCACTATTATGGGCATTTCTAAAGCACTTTTTTGGAGCGTTTTGGGGGCATTTCAATATCTCCCCTTTGGGAACATTCGTCCCGAATGTCAAAGAAACATACATAAGAGAAGTAATCGTAGAGATCTTAGTTTGACATAAATGGAACAAATACACCTAAACATCATTTTCAAAAATCTCAACATGAATGTCAAAAATCATCATAGACTTGTCAACATAAACATGAATGCATGCAAAAGGACATAAGGGCTAAGACTTAAGACTTGAAATCATATAGGGGACTTAAATTAGTACCTTTATCCTGAGTAGAAAGAAAGAGATGTGGATATCACTTTTTCATGTTTGCCTCAGCTTTCCATGTGGCACTATTAACTTGTTGGTTCCTCCAAAGGACCTTGACGGAAGCTACATCTTTGTTTCTCAACCTCTTCACTTGCCTATCCAAAATCTCCATCGAGACCTCCTCATAAGTCAAATTATTTTCTACAACACCCACAACATCCAAGGGCACTATAGCACTTGGGTCACCCACACAGTTCCTCAACATGGACACATGGATGACCGGATGAACCATGTCTATCTCCATAGGCAACTCCAACTAGTAAGCAACCTTACCCACTTTCCTCAAAACTTTATAAGGACCCACAAACCTTGGGACTAACTTCCCCTTCTTGCCAAATCGGACCACACCCTTCCTGGGTGAGACCTTCAAATAGACCCAATCACCAACCGTAAACTCAAGATCTCTTCTCCTCACATCAAAATAGGACTTTTGTCTACTTTGGGCTGTTTTCTATCTGTCCCTAATCAGCCTCACCTTCTCCAAGGCTTCTATGACCAAACCCGAACCTAGCAAAGCCATTTCCCCTACTTCAAACCACCCAACCGAGGATCTACAATGGCTACCATAAAGAGCCTCAAAAGGAGCCATACAATGCTTGAGTGGTAGCTATTGTTGTAACCAAACTCAACGAGAGGAAGATGTTCATCCAAACTACCCTTAAACTCCAAAATACAAGCTCTAAGCATGTCCTCAAGAGTTTGGATAGTCCTCGGCTTGACCATCTGTTTGAGGGTGAAAGGCCATACTAAGCTTAACCTTGGTACCAAGACCTCTTTAGAAGGACTCCAAAAGTGTGAAGTTAATTGAGCACCATGATCCGAAATGATAGACAAAGGCACCCGATGCAATCTAACCAACTCATTAATGTACAATTTGGCATAATCTTCGGCACCATAAGTAGTTTTTACCGGTAGAAAGTGAGCCAACTTTGTCATTCTATCCACAACAGCCCAAATAGAAGCAAAATGTTTCCTAGACTTAGGCAACCCAACCACAAAATCCATGTTGATCTCTTCCCACTTCCAAGTAGGAATCTCTGTATCTTGGGCTAGACCACTCGACCTTTGATGCTTAGCTTTCACTTGTTGGTAATTATGACACCCGGATATGAAGTTGGCAATGTCTCTCTTCATACCACCCACTAATACACTTCCCTCAAGTCTCTATGCATCTTTGTAGATTCGAGGTGAATGTAATAGGATGAATTATGGGCCTTCTTCAAGATCAATCTCTCAAATCACCCACATTTGGCACACATAATCTACTTTGGTACCGAAGGGCATCATGTCCCCCTTGGGAGAAAATCTCCACTATATCATCTCTCACTAAGGCCTTTAACTCTAGTAAGGCGAGGTCAAGATCTTGTTTTGCCTTTACCTCCTCGATCAACGAAGATTTGGAACCATCAACAACCACTACACCACTATTATCAACTTTATCCAACCTAATCACCAACCTAGCCAATTGGTGAACCTCTCTAGCCACCTCTTTGCCACCATCATCAACCTGAGCTACACTACCCGTAGACACCCTACTTAAAGAATCGGCCACAACATTAGCTTTGTTAGGGTGATAATGTGCACTCATATCATAGTCTTTAAGGAGCTCTAACCACTTCTTTGTCTCAAGTTAAGATCATTTTGGGTGAACACATATTGAAGACTCTTGTGAACACATCAACATGAACCCCATACAAGTAGTGACGCCAAATTTTTAAAGCAAATACCACAGCCATCAATTCAAGATATGGGTGGGATAATTCTTCACATGCACCTTAAGCTGTCTAGAGGCATATGCTATCACCTTATCACTTTGAATCAAACCACACCCAAAATCAATTCTTGAGTCATCACAATATCCACAAATCTTTACAACCTTTCCAATAGACCCAATATGGGAGCGGAGACATATTTATCCTACAAAATTTGGAAACTCTTTTCACACTCATTGGTCCACATAAATTTCACCTTCTTTTGGGTCAACTTAGTAATAGAGGAACTAATTAAAGAGAAACTATTTACAAACCTCCGGTAGTAACCCGTCAAACCTAAGAAACTTCTAATGTCCAATGGAGTCAAAGGTCTAGGCCAATTTCTAATCACCTCCATCTTCTTAGGGTCCATCTTAATACCACCACCTGACACCACATGTCCCAGAAATGCAACCTCTTTCAACCAAAACTCACATTTCTCATATTTGCATACAACCTCTCCTCCCTCAAGATTTGTAACACCACCCTCAAGTAACTCACATGCTCCTCCTCATTATAGGAATAAATCAAGATATCATCAATAAAAACCACCAAAAACAAGTCAAGGTAGGGTTTAAAGACCCTATTCATGAGATCCATAAATATAGTCGGTACATTAGTCAACAAAGGACATAACCTAGTCCGTAAAGCCGTCTAGGGAATGTCATACTAGCTCACTTTCACTTGGTGATACCCGGACCGAAGATTAATCTTAGAAAAGTGACTAGCCCCTTGAAGTTGATAGAAAAGGTCGTCAATCCTTGGTAGAGTGAACTTGTTCTTTATGGTGACTCCATTAAGTTGCCGGTAAACAATGCACATCATAAGAGAACAATCCTTCTTCTTCACAAACAACACCGGTGCACCCTAAGGTGACTTACTAGGCCTTATAAAACCCTTTTCCAACAAATCCGTCAATTGCTCCTTCAATTCCTTCAACTCCGCCGGGGACATATGGTAAGAGGGAATAGAATTGGGTTGAGTATCAGGAAGGACGTTTATACAAAAATCTATTTCCCTTTTGGGAGGAACATCAGGAAGCTCATCGAGAAAGACATCAAGAAACTCATTAACTATCGGAACCGACTCAATAGGAAGAACTTTGGACTCAACATCCCTAACCCTCTCAAATTTTCGGTTTTAAGACAAAAATGAATCTACCCTTGACCACCGCATCACAACTCTCCCATAAAGGATGAGCTCATTAGGGAATTGAAATTTAACCCTACGATTTCTACAATCAATAGAAGCATAATATGCATACAACCAATCCATCCCATGAATGACATCAAAATCAACAATATCTAATTCAACAAAATCATAAAGCAAGATTTTATGCAAAATGAACATGGGACAATTTCTATAGACAATTTTAGCAACAATGGAATCACCAACACGGGTAGATACTTCATAAGGTTAACACAACAATTCAGTACTAACATGAAGCTTTTTGGTAACAAAAGGAGTAATAAAAGAAAGAGTGGTACCTGGGTCTATCAATGCATATGCATCAAAATAAAAAACCATTAAGATACTGGTACCAACATCAGGCACCTTATCAACTCCTTGTCTCCCTTGAAGAGAATAGAATCTATTTTGCCTTTGAGCACTTCCTTGGTGATCACCCCTTCCTCTTAGGACCACATTTGCAACTTCGCCTTATACCTTTGTTTTGTGCATGAGGGCAATCAACAACTTTGTGACCCATCTCATCATAACCAAAGCAAGCATTTGTATTTCTCAAACAAGGGCCACTATGATTCTTTTCACAATTTGGAAATCTAGGCTTTATCATTCCTCCATTACCACCTTGGAACCTTTGATTAGGCACCCTATCATTGCTAAACCTCTTGCTGGAATCATTGGACGACCCTTGGCCTTAAAACTTGTGGTCGTGAGGAAACTAATCACACTTGGAGCCTTGGAATCCTCCTTTAAATCGAGCCCTCTTAGACTCACCAAGCTTTCTCTTTCTAAGCTTCTCCCTCTCCAGTTGTTCCGCATATGTCACAAGGCGGGACAAATCCGTATCACCTATAAGCATAGTGGTATGACACTTCTCATTAACCAAGTCGGATACACCCGACAAAAACTTGTTTATCTTCACCTTGGCTTAGCAATTGTGGGGTATAGTTGGAGAGTTGGTTGAACTTGAGGGCATACTCCCTCACACTCATAGTTCCTTACTTTAGATTCATAACATTCCATCATCTTCGCCTCCCTTAGCTCAATATGAAAGAACTGGTAGATGCCACTTTAAAATCCTCCAAACGAATAGCATCAATATTCCCCTTCTCCATCTTCCATTGAGCGAACCAAATTTATGCCACCCATTTGAGTTGGTAGGCCGCCAACTACGTTTTTTCCTCCGAATTAACCATCTAATATACAATACCTTATGCACCTCATCGATGAATTCTTAGGGATCCTCATCCACTTTGGACCAATAGAACTCTGGTAGATTCATCCTAGTAAAATCCCTCACCCTTGAGGCCGGAGTAGGAGCATGAGGAGCTTGGACAATTTGGTTGATTTTGTTGGTCATAGAATGAGCCGACAATGCAATAGAATCTCGGAATTCATCTTAGATTACCCATACTTCTTGAGGAGTGGGAGGAGTTCGTTGCTCCTCGGGTGTACGGGCTCTTCATGCTCTTGGAACTGGCATGATCTAGAATAGCAAAAAACATTCGTTAGGGAAAAGCCTTACCTTAAATTCTATAGCACGATATAGATCATGAAGAAGGAACCATTTCCTAAAATGCCTCATAGCCTCTCACTCATAGTTGTGGCGCGCTTCACAACCATGAGCAAGACTCTAATCGACTCGTTGTTGGATTTCGAGGACCATTATACCAAGTTTGTCACGTCCCAAGCCTATGGCCTAGATGTGACACGACGAATGGGAACCAGAACGAACCCAAACAAACCTCTTAGCATATCGATCACACATTCTTGGTCATGGAAGCAAAGTAAACAACAACAAGAGATACTATAAAAAGGGAAGCAGGTCCAGTTAAAGTCTTTGATAATCATAAAAAGACATGAAGAGTCAGGCTTGTAGCATAAATACATCATAATATTCCAACAACACCTCTAAACATAGAATAGAGCGGGGCCAAGACACTTTCCGGGCTCACCCTCATAATAGCAGATGTTCAACATAAAGAAGTCCTAGAAATAACAAAAGAAGTACATAGTGTCCACTAATATGAGGACTCACCAAGCTTATCTTTGAATAATCTCACTAGCCATATAGAGGATCGAGGAGCTCTAGTCCCTACATGGTGATATTATATAGGCAAAAGTATATGTTAGTACATTTGGATGCACTAAATATGTAGGATGCAATGCAACAAGACATAAGCCGATATAGTCAAAATGCATAGTAATAGGCGATAGATAAGCGTAATCTCAATATGGCATGCATGATCAATGCTTGAAGTAAAATATGTTTATAAATCATACAACTTGAATAGAATATGATACATATGTGGGAAGAGACCTCAGTTGACAAAGAATAAGACCAAGCGAGCTACAACGTGGAATCCCGATGATTACCCCTCATCGGTAAAGAGATGATCTACTTGCCAAGGTAAACCATACTTCACCTTATATTATCCCGTCCCATTTCGGAGAAGTAACGCCCCTTATGGTAACCCGTCCCATTTCGAGGCGAATTTCATTAAAAAGTGCACTAAATGGATCCACTAGTAAAGCAAGGGTAAAGTATACTCCTATGCTAGCACATAGTTCAAGGAAAGAGAGCAAACTCTCCATCCATCAGTGTTAAGCCTAATCCCGTGGAATAACTGAAATAATCACACTTTAGCATTTTGTAAGAAGCATGGAAACATGACATGAGTAGCTCTAAAACATCTTTGACCTCTATTGGTGAACCTAACTTTAAAACATAAGAATATATCATCATCAAACATTACCCTTGCATTAACATCAAGGGCTCATAAGAGGTAAAATCTTTGAAAAAAGGCTTAATTAGGCATTTACAACATCATATACATTTTCATGAATTCAATACATTTGTTGAAAGCCCAGAATCATCATAAAGTCACATGACTCATAAATCATGCAATAGATCACCAATAAATCTAAGAGTCCTTTTCAAGATATTTAATCAAGCACTTTGTCGGTGTATAATACTTGTTCAAAATCATGCAATTCAAGAGTGTAATAATATGAGAAAACTCAATGCAATTCAACCCACCAACATATAGTAAAACCATCATATAGAATACCTTGAAATCTATCATCAAATATCACAATAGATCATAGTTTTATAGCTCAAAACATGCATAGTCTATATAGAAAAAACTCATTCATAGTACAAGCTTGAAGTAGATAGTCATATATAATAAATAAATATTTCATAAAACTCCAACATAATTTATACTCATAATCCATAACAGAACATACTCATAGATAATACAACTTGAAAACATGCAATTTTCATAAAAATAGAGGTTGGGCTCCATGGGTGAAAGGACCCAATGGATGAAACCCACACACCTAAATTTGGGGATTCTTTGATGTAGACTTGAAGAAATCTTGAAGCTTGAATGGAGTTCTTGAGATCCAAAATTAAGTTTGGGACACTTGAATTTGGATGAAATATTTGGTTTTTTAGAGGGTTTTGAGAGTGTCTTGAGTGATATAGAGTTGAAAAATGACTAAGTGTAGGTTCTTTTATGCATAAATGGGAATGTGGCCAAGACCCCAATGCCTTAGGTCAAAACAAGAAAATTAAAGAAGTGATAACACTGCTCCACGACAGGTTCGCATTGCGGAGCCAACGCAAATACCCACTGTCTTGCAAAAAGTTGTCAAAAATTATTTGCGCTATGGGTCTTCTAAAATTGGGGTTATACCCATTCCTCACTTAATTTTGTCCTCTGATCAATAATATGAAGTTGGATTTTCGATATCACGCACGAATTGTGAGATATATGGAAATCACGATTAGGGGCATTTTCGAAGCATATTTTTGGGGCATTTTTGGGGCATTTCAAGGATGTTTCAGAAAGACTCTTGAGTTCGAGCAACTCCTATGATTGCTACTTTTGATTCTAAGGGTACGTTCTGAAAAGATATTTGTATGTTGACTCAGAATTGAAAGGTGTAGAGTTTGGGACCCATCCTGTTAGTTGAGGTATCATCCCTTGAAGTCAAATCTTAATGTCCCAAACTATGTGCCACCAAAAGAGCCTTGTAGGCTATTCTAGTGGGTCCACCTAGGCTCCAAAGTTATGAAAGATGTAATTGCAAAGTTATTAAGTATCGAATATCTACCTTGGCTAGTAGATTCTCTTTTTCCCATTGGAAGGAGTGTATTAGACTTTTCCCATTGGAAGGAGATCATTGGATTCCATATAGTAGCTCAGATGGTTATATTGTCGGTTATGATCTATTCCCACATGTTTATGTACTTCCATGATATATCTTGAATTCGTGTGTTAACTGTGCAATGTCTCATATTGGTCTGAGCCATATTCATTGTGCATGTTTAAGCTTATTTCAAGACTCATTAATCTTATGTTTATCGATATGTTACATTTACATATGATGGCATTACAATTTTATTCATGCATTATATCTCACATAATTAGTACATTCAAACATACTAACAGATATTTTCCTGCATGATTAAACTGTGTAGGGACAGGTACTTCTCCACCGGATCGTGGATAGTATTCGACCTCCAAGACGAGCTCTAATGTTTGTGGTAAGCCCTTAAATTGTGATTCCTCCACTCTTCGCTTCTAGCTCATATTTAGCTTATATTAAGATGATTTATAGCCATTCTTAGGCATTTACATTTTGTGTTGTACTGTCTAGATTTCTTTCCATTGATGGAGACTATTCGTTACCGGTCTTATCAACATATGATGTAGTTCTTATGCATATTGATACAATAATGAATGTAGTTATTTCTACTATTTTTAATGTTTATTCATTGTTCAAGAAGCCCATAGTCCCTTTCCTCTATGAATTTCCACCTTAGGTTTCTGTTTACTACCTATGAATGCATGAGATGCTTAGATGCCTTGGATGAGGTGCCTCTAGGTATCTCATTCACCGTGTGAATAGAACACCCTTAGGTTGGGTCGTTACAAACTTGATATCAGACATGAGGTTTTAAATATTCCTTGAATATTGATGCATACCCCGTACCATAGAGTCCCATTTAAGGCTATGAAGCACGCCACTATCTTGAATGAGAAGCTGTGAGACGGTTTAGGAAAGTCTTCCCTTCATTCTTATTCAATGTCATGCCTTAGAGTTGAGTGAGGTTTTTCGCTAACTAACGATGGACTTTTGTTTCTTTCTCAATTATGTTGCCCCGAAGAGCTCCCTAGCAATAAGGCACTCTGGACCAAGAAGCCCCTCCACTCCAACGGGACAAGGGAGTGCCTAATGTGGAGTTTAGAGTTGCTTTCATGGTGTTGGCTCAAGTGTTGGCTAACCAAGCCAACAGGGAGATAGTTGTGCCTCCCCAACTGCCTACCCCAACAGCTAGAGTGTGTGACTTCATGCGAATGAACCAGTTGGAATTTCATGGATCAAAGGCGGATGAGGGCCTTGTGGACCTCCACCACTGCTGCTCCCACGGCTGAGGGGCCCCCATCGATAAAGAATAATATAGCGAGGGGGCCCACTACTACCACTACTCTACCAGAGACCATTCTTGCTTACTCAACACCCACTAGCATAGTATATGTGTCAGCGGAGTCTATTCAGGCCATGGCACAGAGGCAAGCTCGCACTGAGTCCTAGTTGACTCAGTTACTATTATAGATTTGGCCTTAGGTTCGCCGGTCCATCTTAGAGGCTGAGGAACCTATGCAGACATGCACTATGGCTGCTATTCATGAGAGACTCACATCATCAGACAATCGCATTGATACATTTGAGAGGCGAGTAGAGTAGAGCCTCAACTCAACACAACCTAACAGATTTGACAACTATTAGGACAGAGATTTAGCAGCGTCGCTCTAAGATGAGGGCAGTAGTAGTAGTAATGATTGTGCTTCCACAGGCCGATCCCACAAACGTAGTCGTGGATTTATTTGCTTCTGAGGATACACCACTCTCTTCCCTCTGGAAGTAGCCGTGCATTGATGATCCAAATACAACAAGATTAAAAATGGGGCAACAAAGGAGGAGTATCTCGATCTAGCTAGGGCTTTCTCCATGTAGGATAAGAAGAAGCTATAGGCACGCAAGCTAGATAGGATGAGGGGTGTTGGACCCTCTTGACATATTGCTACTGAGGGACCATCCGGCAGGTTAAAGGTTATCAAACTCAGCTAAAGGCCAGATTTTAGGAGCTAACATATATTTGTTTTGCACCTGCGCTACATTATTGTTATATCTTGTGCATTGACAACAATGAAAAAAATTTTGATAAGGCGTGGGTTATTATAGGCCTCAGTGAAGTCTTAGTAACTATGGCCTATAAATATCACAAATTTTGAGTTCGAGGGGTTTTCTAGCCTGTGTTCTTTTCCCTAATGACATTTATTTTCTATTGAACGGAAATGTTTAAGATGTGCAGGTAGTATTAGTAGCATGTATTACTGAAGTCTATGGTATATGTTAGTTTTTCTTTGAAAAAAGAAAATTCAATTAGTTAGCCTTGATGGCAACCATGCAATTGGTTGAATGACAATGCTTGCTCTGATAATTGAGGTCTAATTATGGTGAAAAGTAGGATCTCATAATCTATAATTGATAACGTAGTTTGTGCCATGAGTGTGTGACCTTTCTTTGCTAAATTCTTATATTGCATATTAATTCAGTCCTTACCCTATTACTCTGACTTAAACTGTCGGTTAGTTTTTTAGGAAAGTGTCATAACCCAAGCCTAGGGCCTAGACATGAAACGATTGATGGGAACGCGAAGGGACCCAAACACGCGTCTTAGCATATCAATCGCACATCCTTGGTCACGGAAGCATAGTTATCAATAACAAGAAATATATTAAAAGGGGAAGCAAGACTAAAAAAATTCTTTGATAATCATTAAAACGTCAAAGAGTCAAGCTTAAGCATAAGCACATCATAATATTCCAACAACACCTCTAAACATAGAATGGAGTGGGGGCCAAGACATTTTTCAGGCTCACCCTCATAATAACATGTGTTCCAAAAAAGAAGACTCAATATAGCAAGAGTAGTAAAGATAGTGTCCCCAAACTTGAGGACTCGCCAAAGCTTCCTTCAATGGATCATACTAGCCACGTGGAGGATGATCAAGTGGTGCTCCAGCTCCTATATGGTAATATCATGTAAGCATAGAGTATGCATTGGTACTTTTGAATGTACTAAGTATTAGGATGAAATGCAACAAGACATAAGCCAATATAGTCAAAATGCATTGTAATAAGCAATAGATAAGTGAGATCTCAATATAGCGGGAATGACTAATGCTTAGAGTAAAACATGCTTGTAAATCATTCAACTTGCATAGAGCAAAATACATGAGTGGGAAGAGATCCTAACCAACAAAAGTAATACCAAACGAGCTACAACTTGGAATCCCGATGGTTACCCCTTATCAGTAAAGAGGTGGTCTGCTTGCCAAGGTAAACCATACTTAACTTTACGGGACCCCATCCCATTTCGGAGAAGTAACCTCCCTTATGGGAACCCATCCCATTTCGGGGTGGATTTCATGATGCAGTGCACTAAATGGATGCACTAGTATAGCAAGGGTATAACATAATCCTTGTTTTGGAGAGTAGTGTGGGTATCTGTGCTTGAGTTGGAGATGATGTGTGCCATTCAATAGAGGTTTGTGTTACTGTATTGCTTATGTAAATTGAGTCCATTGCTTGAGGAAACGCAACAACTTGGAATTTTTTGTGTTCTCAAAGCATTGTTAGTGGGTTTGATGTGTTTTTATATTTGTTTTTAGGAATAGAGGATTTGGCAAGATTTCCTACTAAGTGTGTAGTTGCTGTAATTTTTGCTAATGTACAGTCACTTTACGGGCCTTCGAACTTTCCACTAGTCGTAGAGTGGGTTCGTAAGTGAGATCCATTGAAAGGATGATTTTTTGAAGTTACATCTATGAATTGTCAGACAAGTGGTGGAAAATTGTCGAGTCATAGATGAGGTTCCGTACCTTGAGGATCAGAAATTGGGATTTTTTGAAAAGTCATCAGGCGAAACCCTATATGGGCTGTACGTCTAAATACGGCCCATAGAATGGTCTCATAGAAGTCATTCCTAGATTTGAAGAATAAAGTTCACAAAGTTTCGTGCAATGACTCGAACTTTGTATAACCTTAATGGTACTTTGAATTTGGTTCTATAAGTTTTTAACAAAGGTGATTCCCTACAGGCACCTCAACAGGATGTGTGACTCACCATAGCTCGTGTGGATATGCCTTGAGATGGCCCTTGGCCTTATCTATAGAGTGTTGGCATTAATGTGGAGTTTAAGATGAAGTCACACATCACATGAATCCCACACGGTCCATGTGAGGCTTCCCTGGCCATGTGGTGGACCATGTGGAGGGCCTTGGCCTTGAAAATCCATATTTTGGCTAAGGTTTGTCAAACATGAACCTTTCATAGACCATATACCCCTTCACGGTCTCTGATGCCTTTCTTTTGGGTATTGGAGTGAAAATCTTATATGTATAGGATCACCGTCTCGTAGCTTTGTTAATGGAGAATTTTTCTAAGTGAGGTATTACAGGAGGCCACACGGTCTGTATGACCTCTCACGGGCTGTCAAGCCCTCTGTATGGGTGTTGCGTGTAGTTTTTCTAAGTATGAAATTACTATCTCGGACCTTTATCAGTGGATATTTTCCCTAGGTATTGATCACGGAAGGACACACGGTCTGTACACCTTTGTATGTACCATGTGACCCTCCCATGGGACACCTCAGTTTATACTCCTTCATTAATATTCGATATTATTCTAACACTTAATTTTTCATTCACTCGCTTAAATGCTTTCTGAATCCTCTTTTCGAGCTTCAATCGGAGGATTCCCAGGTTGTTTAGGGTCATCATGGGTCCTTCGTCAAACCAAGTTCAAAGAAATTCTATTGGCTAAGCTTTTCACAAGAAACGATAGAAGGGTGAACTTTAAATGGTCATATCTCCTTGCACAAAAAGAACATGTTGTCTTATGACCTACAAAACTGAATTTCTTTGAATTAGCTTTCCAACACATCTAGTTTCACCTAATTCCAAACTCGGAGCAAGAGGTTATGCCCATTTTCGTAAAGCTTATCCGTGTAGTGTTTTCTCTATTTTTGCTAAGTGAGGCTTCAAAGAAAGGCTCACGATCCATGCTGCCTTGTATGGACCATGAGGTCTTCTCAGGGGACCTTGGAAAAAATTCTTATTCCATTTCGTTAATGGTATTTTTGTAATTATGGCTACTCCTAAGGAACTTTTTCAAAAGACCCCAAAAAGTGCCCGAATATGTGCCTCAGAAGTGTCCAAAATCGTAATTTCCATGTATCTAATTTCCATATTTGACTACATATTCTTGTTCGGGGGAAAATTGAGTGGGAAATGGATCTCACCCGAATTTTAGAGCAACCGTATCAAAATTCAAAAATTGCAAAAATGTGATGTAGGAGGGTCAATTTTAAAGGCGCATGTCTCTTAACACATAAAGAACTGGGAGAAGCACAACCTACCAAATTAAATCTCTTTGAATTAGCTTTCCAACATACTTGGTTTCACCTCATTCTGAGTTTGGATGAAGTATTTATGCCCATTTTTGTGGAACTCGTTTATGTAGAGATGCGAATCCCAGTGAGTAATCTGTGTTGTGTTATTTTGGTCCTATTTTTTTGACTTCAGTCCAAGACTTTCAAGTCCTTGGCCTAAGGGTTCCCATACTTGAGAATACCTATACTTAGCCTTATTTCAGCCTCATATCATACTAAACATTTCCCAATACTTACTCAAGCACTTAGACTCATACTTCACCCTAAATTCAGGTCCCAAAACTCAAGACGAATCTCAAGGATTTCATTCAAGCTTCAAGTCTCCATCTCAAATCTCTTTCAAGAGATCTCCAAAGCTAAGGTATGTGGTGTTGAACTATTGGGTCCTTCTACCAATGGTGCCTAAGCCTCCTTTTTACTTAAATTGCACGATTTAAATGTTGATTTATTTATGGGTCTTGATTATTATAGATTTCACTGCACAGTGATTTGGGGTTTATGAAAGTATGATTGTTTCAGCATGTTTTGAGCCATAAATCTATGATCTAATGTAAGATTTGAGGAGGGGTTTTGATATATATTGCTTGAGGGTATTGCAGGGTGTTGATTGATGGTTTTACAATGGATTTTCTTGCATGATTTCACTCTTGAATTGCATGGTTTTACACTAGCACTACACAACCTCCAAGTTTTTGGTAAAATGCCTTTTTAAGGATTCTTTAAGTTTTGATGCATCTATTGGTTGAGTTATGATTCAAATGATCCTTTGATGATTATGAGCTTTCTAAAGATGTGTTTAAGTCATGAAAAGGTTGATGATGTTGTAGGGACGGATTAAGCCTCTTTTTCTAAGATTATACCTCTTGTGAGCCATTGATGTTTGCTGATAATGAAAGGATAATGTTGATGATGATTTATTCTTATGATTGAAGTTAAGCTCACCATATGAGGTCAATGATGTTAAGAGTTACTCGTGTCATGGCTCTATGTTTATTGCAAGTTATTAAAGTATGATTATCTTATATATTCTGTAAGATTAGACTTAGCACTGAGTGGACTAGAGGTGAGTCCCTAATTCCTAGAACTACGTGCCACTGTAGGTAAAGGGATTAGAGGTGAGTCCCCAAATCTCTAAGAGGCGATACCCTAAATATGAGGGCTAGAGGCGAGTACCCGAGTCTGGGCTTGTGGCGAGTACCCGAGTCCAAGAACTAGAGGCAAGTACCCGATTCACCAAAAATCTTAGTGGATCCACTTAGTCATTAGGAGGTTTACCTTGGCAAGTAACTTCTCCCTTTCTTCCGGTGTAGGGGTAACATTGGGTTTACGAGTTGTAGCTTGCTTGGCCTTATGTTATGTTGGTTGAGGTCTCTTCTCACACTTATGTATTATGATCTATATGAGATGAATGAATTGTAAACATGTTTTACTTCACGCATCATGCATACATGTCATATTGATATTATGTCATTCATTGCTTATTATTATTATGCATTTTGATTATGATGTCTATCTCTTGTTGCATTGCATCCCACATACTTAGTACATTCAAACATATTAGTGCATACTCTATGCCTACATGATATTACCACGTAGGAACCGAAGCTCCTATTGAATCTTCTCATGTCTAGACGGTTGTTAAAGTTAGCCTTTGGTGAGTCCTCCACTCGGGGACAACGACTATTCTCTTATGTTATTTACTAAGACTCTCTTTTGTTTAATGTATACTTATGACCATGAGGGTGAACCCGGTTGCTTTGTCCTGGCCCCCTAAGAATCTATGTTTAGAGGTGTCGTTGGACAAGTTATGTATTATGTTTGAGCTTTGACTCATCTATGTTATTTAAGTATTAATCTCTCTCTCTCTCTCTCTCTCTCTCTCTCTCTCTCTCTCTTCCTTAGTCCCAATTCCCCTTATTCATGTTTCTTATGTTGTTTTGTATTGCTTTCGCGATCAAGGATGTGTAATGATATGCTATGAGGCTTTTTGGGGTTCCTTCGGGTTTCTCATTCACCAGTCATGTCTAGGCCCTAGGCTTGGGTCATGACAAAGATGGTATCAGAGCACTAGGTTGATAGATCCTCAGAGTCCAACACACCACATCGATTAGAGTCTTATTCAAGGTTGTGTTATGCACCATATCTATAAATAGGAGGCTATGAGACGTTTTAGGAAATGTTTCCCTTCTACATGGTCTATGTCGTGATTTAGAAGTGAGATAGGGTTTTCCCCTCTAACGAATGTTCTTTTCTCTTCTAATTGATCATGCCGCTTCAAAGAGGAAGGCAAAGAAAGGTAAGTTGAAGGTTTTGATGTTGATGGATCCAAGCTTCAGTATTTCTTTCATTATTACATTTGGTTGCTAGTGGGCTTCTTGTGTGTCCCAAGTTATGATGTGAACCTTTGGTGTTTATCTTTTTATTTGGCATATTATTGCTAGAAAGTTCATAGGTGTTGATCTGGGTATGTACTGCATTAGGTCTTGCTTTGTGGCTTGTTGGAGTTGGCATGGTGGATTTTGATGTCATACTAGGGATGGAACGATTACTTGCACGTTGTGTCTTCATGGATTGTAGGACCTATAGAATTAGATCCCAATTCCCTAATGAACCCGTCCTTGAGTGGGAGAGTCATGATTTGGTGGTCAAGTGATGGCAGGAGGGTAGGTCTATTTCATGTCTTAAGGTACAATTGGTCTCTAAGGGGTTGCATTTATCATCTTGTGAGAATTGGAGTTGTTAAACCTAGGTTGTTTTGTTTATAGAATTGTTGGTGGTGGTCGATCAGGCCTTGAATATCCCTTTCCGATATTTTGAATTTGGGGTAGTGTCTTTTGGTTTGACTAGTACATTGGTTATGCCTATGAGTCTCATGAATAAGATCTTTAGTCCCTACTCTAATAGGTTTATGGTGGTTTTGGTGATGATATGATGGTTTGTTTCGCTAATAAGGTAATGCATGTGAGTCATTTGAGGGTAGTACTACAAAGTTTAAGGAAGAAAGTTAGATGCTAAATAGGATAAATGGGAATTTTTGTTGTAAGAGGTTGCCTTCCTAAGTCGTGTGGTGCCGAGTGATGGTATTAAGGTGGACCCTAGTAAGACGAAGGTGATTAGAGATTATCCTAGACCATGAATTTCTTGGGTATTAGGAGCTTCTTGGGCTTAGCGGGCTATTATTGGAGCTTGTGAGTAGGTTCTCTTCTATTATTTCTCCTATGACTTGGTTGACCCCAAGTAAGGCCAATGTTGTGACTGACATTTTGAGTAGGGTGATTTGATGGGTTCGAGAGTTGCTATTCTTTTGTTATTCCCTTGTGCTAATAGGATTCATGTGTGCATACCAGATAGTTTTGTGGGTCTATAGTGGCTAGAAGAGATCAATAAGGGTTGCCCCATGTTCTTGTTGCATAGAGTCTTGTCTTGTGATCTTGGTTAACCCTATCTTGATAGGTTGGAGGTCTTGAGGTGGTTTGGCTACTTGCATAGCATGCTTCAAATGAGTGTAGACGCATAAAGTTGTAATATGATGGTTGAGGACGGTCGATTCATTTGGTCAACTACAATGGGTTAGTCACTTCTCTAAGATTGATCTTTGGTACTGGTTTTGTCCTCAAGTGAGGATGAGGGTAGGCGATATCCCTAAGTGTCTTTTCGGACTAGGAGTGAGCATTATTAGTATTGATGGAGTTGTTTGGTTGACTTATGCACCTGTGATGTTTATGGGTTTCTTGAATAGGGTCTTAAAACCCTACCTTGATATGTTTGTGGTGGTCTCTAGTCATGAGGTATTGTTTTTTTAGAGCTTGTGAATCATTTGGGGGTAGTGTTGCAAGTCTTGGAGGATGAGAGAATGTTTGCTAAATATGATAGGTGTGCATTGTGGATAGCAAGAAGGTGGTTAGAATTCTGTAAGGATTATGAAATGAGTGTGTATTATTTTTCCCCAATAAGGCTAATGTTGCGGTCGGTGCTCTAGGTAGTCTAGCATGTGTTGTTGATGGTGGCAAGGAGGAGACTAGTGGGGTCTATCGGTTGGTTAGATTTGAAGTTAGGTTGAGGGAAGTTTAGCATGGTGGTGTAGTATTCTTGATTGTTCCAAATCTTCTTGGGTTAAGAGATCTAGATTAGGCAAGGCCTTGATTCCGCCTTGTTGGAATTGGAAGTTTTGGGTGAGAGAATGATAGAGTGGAGGTTGTCTCCCAAGGGGGAGATGGTGGTTATGGTACCAAGTGGGTTAGGTGTATTTAAGGTTGACAATTGAGTTGAGGATTATGATTCCTTATAGAGTGTAGAGGTAGGTTGGTAAGGTTGCTAATGTTTAGGAATTGCCTATGGTAGGGGTATGGTTTATCCGGTTTGTCATGCTTCTAGGTTAATGGGATATGTTTGTGACTCTAGGTGCTATAGAAGTCTTTGAAGTTGTGGGTGAGGTAGAGGATAAGTTGGCCTAGGAGGGTGTTAGATGGATGAGTGGAGAAATCAGTTGATAATGATGTGGTGTTCATCAAGGCCCTTTGGAAGAGTCTTCTATTCGTATGTGTCTTTTGGGAAGTCATGCCGGCATGGAGAAGCAATATCCGTATCTCTTTCATTCTATTCAAGCTTATGATGACATGTTAAGTCCTTTCTATGATTCCAAGTCTTATTTTGAGTACCCATATCAATCATATGCATTCATGTATAAGTTGGCAAGGTTATGATAATTTTACCCTTATGTTGAGATTTTGAAAATGGTTTTTTAAATGTAATGTTGTATTCTTGTTGAGGCTGATTTGTTCATGATCACTCTTCTTATGTGCGTTTCTTTCACATTCGGGCACGAATGTTCCCAAGGGGGAGATATTGAAACGACCCCAAAAGGTGCCCAAAAATGTGCTTTGAAGTGCCCAAAATCGTAATTTTCATATATCTAACATTCGTTATTTCGAAAAGATGACCTTATATTCTTGTTTTGGGGGAAAAATTAAGTGGGGGTATAGGTCTACCTCAAATTTTAGAGCAACTGTATCAAAATCCAAAAATCGCAAAAACACGATTTAGGAGAGTCAACTTTAAAGGGGCATATCTCTTAGCACACAAAGAACTAGGTGGACCACAACCTACCAAAATAAAGCTCTTTGAATCATCTTTTCAAGGAACTTTGTTTCACCTCATTCTGAGTTCAGATGAAGAATTTACAACCGTTTTCATCGAACTCATTTGTGCAGAGATGCAAATTCCAGTGAATAATCTGCATCGCGGATTTTGGTCCTGTTTTTTTTTTTTACTTCGGTCCAAGACATTTAAGTCTTAATACTAAGGGTTCCCATACTTGAAAATACCTATACTTAGCCTTATTTCACCTTTATATCATCCTAAACATTTCCCAATACTCACTCAAACACTTAGACTCATATTTCACCGTAAATTCAAGTCCCAAAACTCAAGACCAATCGTAAGGATTTCTTCAAGAATTTCATTCAAGCTTCCGGTCTCCATCTCTAATCTCTTTCAAGGGATCTCCAAATCTAAGGTATATGGGGTTGAACCATTGGATCCTTCCACCGATGGTACCTAAGTCTCCTTTTTACTTAAATTGCATGATTTAAAAGTTGATTTATTTCGGGATCTTGATTATTATAAATTTAAGTGCATAGTGATTTGTGGTTTATGAAAGTATGATTGTTTAAGCATGTTTTGAGCCATAAATCTTGGATCTAATGTAAGATTTGAGGAGGGGTTTTGATATATATTACTTGAGGGTGTTGCAAGGTGTTGATTGATGGTTTTACAATGGATTTTATTGCATGATTTTATACTAGCACTACACACCCTCCAAGTGTTTGCAAAAATGCCTTTTTAAGGATTCTTTAAACTTTGACTATCTATTGGTTGAGTTATGATTCAAATGACCCTTTGATAATTATGAGCTTTCTAAAGATGTTTTAAGTCATGAAAATGTTGATTATGTTGTAGGGTTGGATTAAGCCTCTTTTTCTAAGATTATACCTCTTGTGAGCCTTTGATATTTGATGATAATGAAAGGATAGTGTTGATGATACTCTATTCTTATGATTGAAGTTAAGCTCACCATATGAGGTCGATGATGTTGTGAGCTACTCGTGCCATATCTCTATGTTTATTGCAAGTTATTAAAGTATGATTATCTTATATATTCCATGGCATTAGACTTAGCACCGAGTGGACTAGAGGCGAGTCCCTAAGTCCTAGAACTACGTGCCACCGTAGGTAAAGGGATTAGAGGCGAGTCCCCAACTCTCTAAGAGGCAATATCCTAAATATGAGGGCTAGAGGCGAGTACCCGAGTCCGGGCTTGTGGCGAGTACCCGAGTCCAAGAACTAGAGGCAAGTACCCAGTTCACCAAAAGGCTTAGCGGATCCACTTAGTCATTAGGAGGTTTAACTTGGCAAGTAACTTCCCCCTTTCTTCCGGTGTAGGGGAAACATCGGGATTCCGAGTTGTAGCTTGCTTGATCTTATGTTATGGCGGTTGAGGTATCTTCCCTCATTTATGTATTATGATCTATATGAGTTGAATGAATTGTATGCATGTTTTACTTCACATATCATGCATATATGATATATTGATATTATGTTATTCATTGGTTATTATTATTATGCATTTTGATTATGATGCATATCTCTTGTTGAATTGCATCCCACATGCTTAGTACATTCAAATGTACTAACGCATACTCTATGCCTACATGATGTTACTATGTAGGAAACAGAGCTCCTATTGATTCTCCTCGTGGCTAGACGAATTGTTCAAGTTAGCCTTTAGTGAGTCCTCCATTTTGGGGACAATAACTAGTCTCTTTGATTACATACTAAGACTCTCTTTCGTTTATTGTATACTTATAACCATGATGTTGAGCCCCGATTAATGTATCTTGAGTTGTGGAATGCCTAATGCTTGGCATATGAGTTAAGTGACTTTATGATGATGAAAGGATGTTATGTATGTGTTGATTCCATAAGAAGTATCTATTGTGTTATTAGTTGACCATAGCCAATTGAGGGGTGATGCCTCAATCACCTAAGATAGAGGTGGTAAGCCATCAAACAATTGAGGGGTTGATACCTCAATCGCCTAGGATTGGTGAACGACCCCAAAAAGTGCCAGAAAGTGTGCCTCAGAAGTGCCCAAAATTGTAATTTTCATATATCTAAAAATCTGATCATTATTTCGAAAATCCAACTTCATATTCTTGTTGAAGGGGTAAAATTGAGTGGGCAATGGGTCTAACCTGAATTTTAGAGCAAGCGTATCAAAATCCAACAATTGCAAAAATGCAATTTAGGAGGGTCAAATTTACAAGGGCATATCTCTTATCATACAAAGAATTGGGTGGCCTATGATGTACCACATTAAAGCTATTTGAAATATCTTTCCAACTCACTTGGTTTCACCTCATTCCGAGATTGGATGAAGAATTTATGCCCGTTTTCGTAGAACTCGGTTGTGCAGAAATGCAAATTCCAGTGAGTAATACGCATCACTTCCATGACGCAGAACAGTGTTATTTTGGTCCTGTTTTGTTTGACATCGGTCCAACTTTCAACACTTGAGCCTAAGGTTACCCATACTTGAAAGTACCTATACCAAGATTCAAGTCCAAAAGCCCTCATTCGAATCTAAGGAATTCCTTCAAGCTTCAAGTCTCCATTAAAGCCTTTTCAAGAAATTCTTCAAGGTCATGGTATGTGGGTTTCAACCATTGGGTCTTTCTACCCATGGTGCCCTAATCTCCTTTTTACTTAATTTGCATGATTTAAAGTTGATTTTACAAATGGGTTTTCTGTATGAACATGTCTATGAACTATGTTAAAGCTATGTAAAGTTGTGACCGTTTTGCTATGTTTTGTGATATAATCTTAGAGCTATTATATGATTTGATGAGGGTTTTTTATGTATATCTCTAGGGGGAGTTTTAAGGTATTGAATGATGGTTTTACAATGGATTTTCTTGCATGATTTTATCTTTAAATTGCATGATCTTATACTACCATTTCACATCCGCCAAGTGTTTGATAAAATGTCCAGTTATGATTTCTTGAGTAATTGAAGGTCCAAAGCATGAGATATGATATGATTGACTATATGACGATGAAATGCGCTTATGCATATGATAAATTCTACATAAGGTGTTGCATGAGACCATAGCCAACCCGGGGGGACTAAGAACTTAGATAACCTAGATGGGGGTTTGTACTCATCAACCTAGTGAAGGGTTTGTACTTCTCCACCTAGTGATGGGGAGGCATCATCCTAATCTAGATGAGGGTTTGTACTCATCAACCTAGTGAAGAGTTTGTACTTCTCTACCTAGTGATGGGGCGGCATCATCACTAACCTAGGTGGGCATTTGTATTTATCAACCTAGTGAAGGGTTTGTACTTCTCCAGCTAGTGATGGGGTGACATCATCACTAACCTAGATGGGCGTTTGTACTCATCAACCTAGTGAAGGATTTGTACGTCTCCACCTAAGTGATGGGGCGGCATCATCACTAACCTAGATGGGGTTTGTACTCATCAACCTAGAGAAGGGTTTGTACTTCTCCACCAGGGTGATGGGGCGACATCATCACCAACCTAGTAAAGGGCTTTTACCTCACCACCTAAGTGATGGGGAGGCATCATCACCAGCCTACTAAGGGGTTTGTACTTTGGAAATCTAGCTTGGTCTCTTCTACACATATGATATCATATATGAGCATGAGTTATTTAAGCAAGTTTTACTTATGCATTGATCATACATGCCATGTTGTTATATTATTCCTATTGCTTATTGTTAGTATATTTTGATTATGATGCTTATCTCTTGTTGCATTGCATCCTACATACTTAGTATGTTCAAACATACTAACGCATACTTTTCCCTACATTATATCACCATGTAAGAATCGGAGCCCAAGATTCTCCTCCTCCTCCATGTGACTAGTTCGGTACTATTCAAGTTTGGTGAGTACTCCACTTCGGGGACCTTAGTCTATGTTCCTCTAATTATGTATTGACACTCTTCTTTCTTTTCTATTTTGAATATGAGGGTGAGCCCGGTCGCTTTGTCTTGGTCCCCGCTCTTATCTATGTATTAGAGGTGTTTGTTGGACATGCTATGTATCTATGATATGAGCTTGACTCTTTGTCTCTTTTTTATGATGTTATGTAAGCTTTTCCCTTAGTCCCATTTCCCCTATTTCTACTCTTTTATGTCATTTTCATGCTTTCGCGTCTAATGATATGTAATATTAAGTTAAGAGGCTTGTTTTGGGACCCTTTGAGCTCCCCATTCGTCATGTCACATCTAGGCCCTATTTTGGGTTGTGACAAACTTGGTAACAGAACACTAGGTTGATAGATCCTTGGAGTCCAATACATGACATCGATTAGAGTCTTATTCATGGTTGTGTTGTGCACCACAACTATAAGTAGGAGGCTATGAGACTTTTTAGAAAATGTTTTGCTTTTTCATGATCCATGTCATACGATAGAGTTAGGTTCCCTAGGGTTTATTTCTAACCCCTAACCGTTATTTCAGGATATGTCTCAAGCTACTCAAGGTGGCGATATGCCAAACATAGAGGTTTATAATCTCTATGGGTAATTGCCAAGGTGGTGACAACATTGTCCACCCAACTCAATCAACAAGTGAGTACTCCTGAGACTTCAAATGTAAGGGGAGAGGTAGTGAGTCCAAAAGGGCCGGTGTTGAGGGTAAATTCCAAAGTCCCAAAGAAAGAGGTGATGTCATGTGTCCAAAATGTCATAAGGTTCATAGAGGCCCATGTTTGAAGGATACTGATGCTTATTTCAGTTGTGGAGAAATAGGACATAAGAGGAAGGATTGTCCTCATAAATGCAATAAGAGTAAAGGAGGTGATGGTGGAATGACCAATCCCAAGTGTCAAATATGTTGAAAAAACCATGGTGGCCCATGCTTTAGGAAGGCCAATGCTTGTTATGGATGTAGTGAAATGGGTCACAAGCTAGTTGATTGTCCATATGTTCGAAGGAAGTGTATGGGTGCCCGACCTTTGGATCGAAGTGGTCATGTTGATCAAGTGGCTAAAGGAGGGGATGAAGTGCCCGATGTTGTTACCGGTAAGTTGAAGTTTCCTTGGCTTTGTTGTGCATGGATTGTTAGGCACGGTGTGCCACTATTTCTTTTTGGTTGCTAGTGGGGCTTCTTGTGTGCCCAAGTTGTTGTGTGGATCATCGATGTCTATCATTTTATTGGGTATATTGTTGCTAAAAGGTTTATAGGTGTTGATCCGGGGTTGTATTGCATTAGGTCTTGCTTTGTGGCTTGTTGGAGTTGGTATGGTGAATTTTGATATCATATTGGGATGGAATGGTTGCATGCATGTTGTGTCTTCATGGGTGGTAGGACCCATAAAGCTAGATCCCGAATCCCTAATGAGCCTGTCCTTGAGTGGGAGGTTATCAAATGGTAGCACTGAAAGTAGGTCCATTTCATGTCTTAAGGTACAATTGATCTCTAAGGGGTTGCATTTATCATCTTGTGAGAATTGGAGGTGTTGAACCTAAGTTGTATTGTTTATTGAATTATTGGTGGTGGTAGATGAGGACTTGAATGTCCCTTTTCGATAGTTCGAATTTGGGGTGGTGTCCTTTGGTTGGGCTAGTGCACCGGTATGCCTATAAGTCTCATGAATAAGATCCTTTAGCCCCTACTCTAATAGGCGTACAGTGGCTTTGGTGATGATATGATGGTTCATTTCCCTAATGAGGTAGTGTGTGTGAGTCATTTGAGGGTAGTACTACAAAGTTTAAGCAAGAAAATTGGATGCTAAATAGGAGAAGTGGGAGTTTGGTTGTAAGAGGTTGCCTTCCTAGGTCGTGTGGTGTCGGGTGATGGTATTAAGGTGTATTCTAAGAAGACGAAGGTGATTAGAGATTGGCCTAAACATTTGAACCTGTCAAAAATTAGGAGCTTTTGGGCTTAGCGGGCTAGTACCGGAGCTTGTGAATAGGTTATCCTCTATTATATCTCCTATGACTTAGTTGTCCCTAAGTAAGGCCAATGTTGTAACCGACATTTTGAGTAGGGCTATTTGATAGGTCCGGGAGTTGCTATCTCTTGTATGATTCCATTTTGCTAATATGATTCATCTGTGTGTCCTGGATAGTTGCGTGAGTTTATAGTGGCTAGATGTAATCTATAAGGGTTTCCCTATGTTATCGTTGCATAGACTCTTGTCTTGTGATCTTGGTTGGACTTAGCTTGATTGTTAAGGATGGTCAATCTATTTGGTCGACTACAATGGGTTAGTCACTTCTCTAAGGTTGATTTGAGGTTTGAGTTTTTGTTCTCAAGTGTGGAGTAGGGTAGGTGACATCCCTAAGTGTCCTTTTGAACTTGGAATGATCATTTTGAATATTGGTGGAGTTGTTTAGTTGTCTTATGCACCGATAGTGTTTGTGGGTTTCTTGAATAAGGTCTTAAAACCCTACCGTGATATGTTTTTGGTGGTCTCTAGTGATGAGGTATTGATTTGTTTAGAGCTTGTGAATCATTTGGGGGTAGTGTTGCAAGTCTTGGAGGATGAGAGAATGATTGCTAAATATGATAAGTGTGCATTGTGGATAGCAAGAAGGTGGTTAAAATTCTTTAAGGATTATGAAATGAGTGTGCATTATTTTCCCTAGTAACGCTAATGTTGTGGTCGGTGCTCTAGGTAGCATAGCATGTGTTGTTGATAGTGGCAAGGAGGAGACTAGTGGGGTCCATCGGTTGGTTATATTGAAAGTTAGGTTGAGGGAAGTTGAGCATGGTGGTGTAGCATTCTTGATGGTTCCAAATCTTTTTTGGTTAAGAGAGCTAGATTAGAGTTGGAACTTTTGGGTAGAAAGATGGTAGAGTGGAGGTAGTCTCTCAAGGGGGAGATGGTAGTCCATGGCGACAAGTAGGATAGGTGTGGTTAAGATTGACAAATGAGTTATGGTTGTGAGTCCTTATAGGATGAAAAGAGAAGTTGGTAAAGTTGCATAAGTTAGGTGATTGCCTATGGATAGGGGTTTGGTTAGTCTGGTACTTCATGCTTCTAGGTTGATGGGATATGTTAGTGACTCTAGTGTTATAGCACTCTTTGAGATTGGGGGTGATGTGGAGGACAAGTTGGCTTAGGGGAAGGTCCAGGTGGAGGTGTTGGATGGATGAGTGGAGAAGTTGATTAATGAGGATGTGGTATTCATTAAGGCCCTCTTGAAAGGATCATCAAGTCAAAGTTGTCTCCAAGGAAGGCGAAAAGCGGTCTTATGGGAGCGATATTCGTACCTCATTCACTCTAATCAAGCCTAAGATAGCGACGAAGTACTTCATGTGATTCCAAGTCCTATGTTTCAGCCCCTATGTCATTCATATGCATTCATGTTTAAGTTGGCAAGTTTATGATGATTTTACACTTATGTTAAGATGTTGAAAATGGTGTTTTAAATGTAATGTTGCATTCTTTTTTGGGCTAAGTTGTTTATGATCACTCTTGTCTGGTACGTTTCTTCACATTCGGGGACAAATGTTCCGAAGGGGCAGATATTGGAACGATCCCAAAAAGTGCCCGAAAAAGAAAGTGTGCCTTGGAAATTTCTGAAATCGTAATTTCTGTATATCTAAATATCCGCTCATTATTTCAAAAATCCAATTACATATTCTTGTTGACGGGGCAAAATTGAGTGGGATATGGGTCTAACCCGAATTTGAGAGCAACCGTATCAAAATTCAAAAATCGCAAAAATGAGATTTAGGAGGGTCAACTTTAAAGAGGCATATCACTTAGTAGACAAAGAACCAGGTTACCCACAATCTACCAAATTAAAGCTCTTTGAATTAGCTTTCCAATGCACTTGGTTTCACCTCATTCTGAGTTTGGATGAAGAATTTATTCCCGTTTTCATAGAACTCATGTGTGTAGACATGCAAATTCCAGTGAGTAATCCGCGTCGCAGAAGCAAAGTTATTTTGGTCCTGTTTTGTTTGACATCGGTCCACGACATTTAAGTCTTGGGCCTAAGGGTTCCCATACTTGAAAGTACCTATACTTAGCCTTATTTCACCCTCATATCATCCTAAACATTTCCAAATACTCTTTCAAACACTTAGACTAATATTTCTCTCAAGATTCAAGTCCAAAAGCCCTCATCCGGATCTAAGGAATTCCTTCAAGCTTCAAGGCTCCATTAAAGTCTTCTTCAAGAAATTCCTCAAGGTCAAGGTATGTGAGTTTCAACCATTGGGTCCTTCCACCCATGGTGCCCTAATCTCCTTTTTACTCAATTTGCATGATTTAAAGTTGATTTTACAAATGAGTTTTCTAGTATGAACATGTCTATGAACTATGTTAAAGCTATGTAAAGTTGTGACTGTTTTGCTATGTTATAAATCTTGGAGCTATTGTAAGATTTGATGAGGGGTTTTGATGTATATTGCTTGGAGGAGTTGCAAGGTATTGATTGATGGTTTTACAATGGATTTTCTTGCATGATTTCATCTTTAAATTGCATGATCTTATACTACCATTTCACATTCGCCAAGTGTTTGATAAAATGTTTGGTTATGGTTTCTTGAGTAATTGAAGGTCCAAAGCATGAGATATGATATGATTTACTATATATAATGAAATGAGCTTATGTATATGACAAATTCTATATAAAGTGTTGCATAATACCATGCCCAATCTGGGGGGACTAAGAACCCAAATAACCTAGATGGGGGTTTGTACTCATCAATCCAGTGAAGGGTTTGTACTTCTCCACCTAGTGATGGGGTGGCGTCATCACTAACCTAGATGGGGGTTTGTACTCATCAACTTATTGAATGGTTTGTACTTCACCTAGTGATGGGGCGGCATCATCACTAACCTAGACTGGGGTTTTTACTCATCAACCTAGTGAAGGGCTAATACTTCACCACCTAATGATGGGGCGGCATCATCACTAGCCTAGATGGAGTTTGTACTCATCATCCTAGTAAAGGGTTTGTACTTCTCCACCTAAGTGATGGGGCAGCATCATCACTAACCTAGATGGGGGTTTGTACTCATCATCCAAGTGAAAGGTTTGTACTTTACCGCCGGGGTGATGGGGCAGCATCATCACCAACCTAGTAAGGGGTTTGTACCTCACCACTTAAGTGATGGGGCGGTATCATCACCAACTACCAAGGGGTTTGTACTTTGAAAATCTAGTTTTTAATCTCTTCTACACATATGATATCCTATATGAGCATGAGTTATTTAAGCATGTTTTACTTATCTATTGATCATACATGTCATATTGTTATATTGTGTCTATTGCATATTGTTATACATTTTGTTTATGATGCCTACCTTTTATTGTATTGCATCCTATATACTTAGTACATTCAAACGTACTAACACATACTCTTGCCTACATGATATCACCATGTAGGAACTGGAGCCCAAGTTGATGATCGTCCTCCTCCACATGGCTAGTTCGGTACTACTCAAGTTAGATGGTTAGTCCTTCACTTCGGGGACCTTAGGCTATATTCCTCTTATTATGTATTGAGACACTCTTCTTTATTTTTTGTTTTGACTATAAGGGTGAGCCTGGTAGCTTAGTCTTGGCCACCTCTCTTATCTACATATTAGAGGTGTTTATTGGACATGCTGTGTATCTATGATATGACCTTGACTCTTTGTCTCTTTGTTATGATGTTATATAAGCTTTCTCCTTAATCCCATTGCCCTTATGTCTACTCTTTGATGTCATTTGCATGCTTCTGCGACTAGTGATTTGTAATGATAAGTTAAGAGGTTTGTTTGGGGACCCTTCGGGCTCCCCATTCGCCATGTAACGTCTAGGCCCTATTTTGGGTCATGAGATAGCCATCAACCACTTGCGGGGTTGGTACCTTTATCGCCTAGGATGGGGGTGGTAAGCCATCAACCAATTGAGGAGTTGGTACCTCAATCACTTCTAATGGGTGGTCTACCTTAGATTCCAATTACTAACTTGTTTGTTCGATGATGATGTTTCTATTCCTATACATGTAATATGTTATATATAAGCATGTTTTATTTCAAGCATCATTCATACATGACATCTTGTTATTATGCTATCCATTGCTTATGATATTTCATTTTGCGTACGTTGCATATGTATTGTTGCATTGCATCCTATATACTTAGTACATTCAAACGTACTAACACATACTCTATACCTACATGATATTACCATGTAGGAACCAAAGCTCCCATTGATTCTCCTTCACGTGGCTAGACCGGTTGTTCAAGTTAGCTATTGGTGAGTCCTCAAGTCCGAGGACAATATCCATCTTCTCTCATGCTTATGTATAGACTACATCTTTCTAAATTTTGATTACCTATTGTCATTATTATAAGAGCAACCCCGGTTTCTTATCTTCGCCTCCGCTAAGTTCTATGTTTAGAGGTGTTGTTGGGAAAGTATGTAATGATGTTATAAGCTTGACTCTCTTTGACTCTTTTGATGTTTTATGAAATGAAAGTTTTCCCTTAGTCCCTATTCCTTTATTTCTATTCTTTTATTGTGTTTAATTGCTTCCGCGACCAAGGATGTATAATGATATGTTAGGAGGCTTGCTTGGGGTTCCTTCATGCTCCTCATGCATCGTGTCACATCTAGGCCCTATTTTGGGTCGTGACAAACTTGGTATCAAAGAACTAGTTTGTTAATAGTCCTTGGCGTCCAACACACCACGTCGATTAGAATCGTACGAGTGAGAGGCTATGAGGAATTTTAGGAAATGTTTTACTTCTTCATAATCATGTCGTGCAGTAGATTTAGGTCCTCTAGGGCTTGTTACTAATCCCTAACCATTACATTTCAGAATATGTCTCAAGCTACTTAGGACGATGCTATATCAAATTCAGAGGTTCACAATGCTCTATGGGTATTAGCCAAAGAGGTGACAAAATTGACAACTCACCTCAATCAACAAATGAGTGTCACCGAAACTTCAAATGGTAAGAGTGGAGAGGGAGAGTCCAAGAGATCCCGAATTGAGGAAGCTTCGTCTTCTACTAGACTACCAGTGCCCAAAGTATAGGAGGAACCATGATGGCACATATTTGAGGAACACAGCTACATGCTATGGGTGTGGCCAGATGAACCACAAGATTTTTGATTGTCCATACTCTCAAAAATGGTGTAATGGTGGTCATGTTGATCAAGAGAGTTGAGGGGGTGATAAGGGGGTGGCAACACCTAGATGCTAAGTGTGGGAAAGGCCATGGTGGTCCATGTTTGAAGAAGTCTAATACTTGCCTAGGTTGTGATGGATTTGGGCATAAGGTTGGTGTTTGTCCTCATGCTCAACCCGAAGATGGAGATGATGGTCCTCAAGGGCAAGGTGCTAATACGGGCCAAGGTGGGGATGAGGTGCCCGACGTTGCTACCGGTATGTTGAAATTTCCTTTGGCTTTAATGTGTATGCATTGATTGGCCCGGGTGTCACTATCTCTTTCATTATTCTTTCTTGTTACTAGTGGGCTTCAAGTGTGCACCGAGTTGCTATGGGAACATTTGGAGTCTACCCCTTTGTTAAGTCTATTGTTGTTAGAAAGTTCATTAGTATTGTTCCGTGTTCATATTGCGTTAGGTCTTGCCTTGTGACTTGTTGGGTTTGATGTGGTGGATTTTGATGCCATATTTCGCATGGATTAGTTGCATAGATGTTGTGTTGATTATAGGGCCCATAGAGTTACATTCCAATTCCCTAATAAACCCGTCCTTGAGTGGGGGTTTGTAAGGTGGTCGTGAAGGGGTCAGTTTGTTTCTTGTCTTAAGGTCGAGTTGATCTCTAAGGGTTACATTTATCATCTTTTAAAAAATAGTTAGGGTTGTTGAACCAAAGTCATTTCAATTGAGTTTTTTCCGGTGATCAATGAGTTAGTGAATGTCCTTTCCGATATTTTGAATTTGGGGTAGTGTCTTTTGGTTTGACTTATGCACCGGTTATGTCTATAGGTCTCATGAATAGGGTCTTTAATCCCTATTTTGTTATGTTTGTGGTGGTCTGTAGTGATGAAGTATTGATTTATTTAGAGCTTGTGCACCATTTGGGGGTAGTGTTGCAAATCTCAGGGAAAGAGAAGTTGTATGCTAAGTATGAGAAGTGTGAATTTTTGTTGAAGGAGGTTACCTTTCTAGGTCATGTGGTGTCGGGGGAAGGTATTAAGGTGGATCCTAAGGAGACGGATGTTATTAGAAATTGTCCTAGACCTTTGACTCCCTCGGGAGGTTAGGAGTTTCTTGGGCTTAGCGAGTTACTACCGGAGGTTTGTGAATGAGTTCTCTTCTATTACTTCTCCCATGACTAAGTCCACTCGACGACAAATTGTGTGGACCGATGAGTATGAAAAGTGTTTCCAAACTTGGAGAGTAATCTTGTCTCTACATGAAATGACCCCAAAAAGTGCCCAAAAATGTGTCTCGGAATGCCAAAAATTTTAAATTCCATATATCTAAAAATTCGTTAGCTATTTCAAAAATTCAACTTCATATTCGTGTTCAAGGTGTCAAAATTAGGTGAAAAAGTGTTTAACCCTGATTTAAGAGCGAAAGATTAGAAAGTATGAAATTCTAAAAGGGCAATTTCCAATGGCAAATCCGCGTCACTTCCGTGATGCGCCACTGTGTAAAAAGTGGCCTGTTTTTTTCAGTTCAGTCCAAGACTTCTAAGTCTTGGGCCTAAGTGTTCCCAAATGTGTTTTTACCTATAATTAGTCTTATTTCACCCTGATATCATCCTAAAAATTTCCAATAGTCACTCAAACAGTCATATTTTCACTCCTCAAACTCAAGTCTCAAACCCTCATCCCAAGCTAAAGTTCTCCATCAAGGTTCTTCTTGAAACTTCAACTCTCCATCTCCAATCTTCACCAAGTTCATCTCTAAGCTAAGGTATGTGGGTTTCTTTCATGGGCTCCTTTCACCCATGATACCCAAGCCTCTTTTTAATCAAATTGCATGATTTAAAGTTGATTTACAAATTGGTCTTAATTATTATGAAATTCACTGCAAACTATGTTAAAGCTATGTAAAGTTGTGACAGTTTTGCCATATTTTGGAGCTATAAATCATTGATCTATTGTAAGCTTTTGAAAAGGGGATTTGATGTATATTTCTTGGAGGTGTTGCAAGGTGTTGATTGATAGTTTTACAATGACTTTTCTTGCATGATATCATCTCTATATTTCATGGTTTTATACTAGCATTACACACCCTCTAAGTGTTTGATAAAATGTCCGGATGTGGTTTCTTGAGGAGTTGAAGGTCCAAAGCATGAGGTATGATATGAATGACTATATGATGATGAAATAAGCTTATGTATATGATATACTCTATACAAAGTGTTGCATTAGACCATACCCGATCCAGGGGAATAGAGCCCGGGTAACCAAGGTAGGGGTTTGTACTCATCAACCATGTGAGGTTTGCACTTCGCCACTATGGTGATAATGTGTGATTATCATCAACCATGTGAGGGGTTTGTACCACACAACCACCAAGGGGTTTGTACCTTGAATAGCTAGCTAGGTCTCTTCTACACACATGATATCCTCTATGAGTATGAGTTACTTAAGCATGTTTTACTTAAGCATTGATCATACATGCCATATTGTTATATTATGCCTATTGCTTAATATTATGCATTTTGATTATGATGCCTATCTATTGTTGCATTGCATCCTACATACGTAGTACATCCAAACGTACTGACGCATATTCTTGCATAGATGATATCACCATGTAGGAACCGGAGCCCAATTTGATCATCTCCATATGGCTAGTTCGGTGCTACTCAAGCTAGTTGGTGATCCTCCACTTTGGGGACCTTAGTCTATGCTCTCTTGTTATGTATTGAGACACTTTTCTTTACGTTCTATTTGACTATGAGGGTGAGCCCAGTTGCTTTGTCTTGATCTCGCTCTTATTTATGTAGTAGAGGTTGTTGTTGGACATGTTAATGTATCTATGATATGAGTTTAACTCTTGTATTTTGACTCTGATAATGTGCAAGCTTTTTTCTTAGTCCTCTGCCCCTATTCTTGCTCATTAATGTTTTTATATGCTTCCGCGACCAATGATGTGCAATGACAAGTTAAGAGGCTTGTTTGGGGTTCCTTCAGGTTCCCTATTCGCCGTGTCACATCTAGGCCCTAGGCTTGGGTTGTAACAAACTTAGTATTAGAGTACTAGGTTGATAGATCCTCGGAGTCCAACACACCGCGTCGATTAGAGTCCTATTCATGGTTGTGAAGCGCGTCATGACTATGTGTAGGAGGCTATGAGACATTTTAAGAAATGTTTCCCTTATTCATGTTCTACATCATGCTATAGAGCGGTAGCGAGTTTTTCCCTCTAAGATTCTTCTTTACTATGTTAGATCATGCCAAACACTAGAGGAAGAAGGGCCCACTCCCGAGGCACAACCTACCATGGTGAGCTCCGGGATGCTTTGACTATGCTTGCCCAAGTAGTGGCCAACCAAGACAACCAAGGGGCCTAAGCCGCTTATGCTACCACCCCGAGAGCTAGGGTAAGAGACTTCATGAGGATGAATCCTCCGGTATTCTATGGGTCAAAGGTGGATGAAGATCCATAAGAGTTCGTTGATGAGGTCTACAAAATCTTGAATATTATGGGTGTTGGACCGAATGAAAACATGGAGTTGGCAGCATATTAACTCAATAGAGTAGCCCAAATATGGTATGATCAATGGAATGGTAAAAAGGGAATTGGTAAAGTGGTTCTTTGGGAGGAGTTTAAATTGGCTTTCCTTAATCGGTTTTTCTATCTTGAGCTTAGGGAAGCAAAGTTGGTAGAATTTATGAACTTGAAACAATGTGTTATGAGTGTGAGGGAGTATGGCCTCAAGTTTAATCAACTTTTAAGGTATGCTCCTTATTTGGTGGCCGATCCTAGATCTAGGATGAATAAGTTCATGATGGGGGTCTCTGACTTGGTAAGTAAAGAATGTCGGTCTGCCATGCTAATTAGTGACATAGACTTGTCTTGGTTGATGACCTATGTTGAGAAAATGAAGAAGGAGAAATTGAGGAAGAGAAGGGGGCAAGAGGCCAAGAGGGCTCGCTTTGAGGGAAAATTCCAAAAGGGTGCTAAAATTCGTCAAGGTCAAGGGCCTTCTCATGCTACTAATAAGGGGTTTGCCAATGAATTCCCTAGGCCTCAAGGTATTGGCGGGGGGCTCCTATTGATGTGTGCGCTAAATATGGAAGGATGCAATGGAGGCTCATATTTGATAGGTTCTAATTTATTCTATGAAAGTCGGGAGCTTGGTCACAAGAAGATAGATTGTCCGAGAAACCATGGAAAGGGTCGGGGCACAAATACGGTCCCATTGACTAGAGGTGGCCCTCAAGGTGGTTCCCCAAGGTACAATCGATTTTATGCATTACATGGGAGGCAAGGCGTTGGTGAAGTTCCTAATATTGTTACCAATATGTTGAAAATCTTTGACTTTGATGTATATGCTTTGATTGACCTGGGTGTCACTCTTTCCTTTGTTATTTTGTTGCTAAAGAGTTCCATGTTGTCCCCGAGTTGTTGCATGAGTCATATGAAGTGTCTACTTCTATTGGTGCCTCTATTTTTGCTAATAAAGTTTATAGGAGTTTTCCTATTTGCATTTTGCATAAGTTGTTGCCTTGTGATCTTGTGGAACTAGACATAGTAAATTTTGATGTCATTCTTGGGATAGATTAATTGCATGCCTACTATACTTATATTGATTGTAGAACCCATAGGGTCAAGTTTCAATTTCCTAATGAACCCATCCTTGAGTGGAAAAGTCAAGATGTGGTGGTCAAGGATAGATTCATTTCATGCATTAATACCCGTAAGTTGATTTCTAGGGGGTGTTTGTATCATCTTGTGAGGGTTAAAGATGTGGAGTCCAAAGTCCCTTCCATTGAGTTCGTTCCAGTTGTAAACGTGTTTTTTGATTTCTACCCAAATGACCTCTCGGTGTCTCTCCTGAAAGTGAGATAGATTTTGGCATTGATCTCCTTCCTGATACTCAACCTATCTCCATTCCCCCTTACTGTATGGCCCCAACGGAGTTGAAGAGTTAAAGGAATAATTGAAAGATTTGTTGGAAAACGGATTTATTAGACCTAGTCAATCACCTTGGGGTGCCCTGGTGTTGTTTGTAAAGAAGAGGGATGGGTCACTTAGAATGTGCATTGACTACCAGCAACTCAATAAGGTCACCATCAAGAACAGGTATCCTCTTCCAAGGATTAATGATTTGTTTGACCAATTGTAAGGGGCTAGCTTCTTCTCTAAGATAGATCTTCTGTCCGAGTATCATCAAGTGAGGGTGAGGGAGTGTGATATTCCTAAGATGGCCTTCCTAACTAGATATGGGCATTATGAGTTTGTTGTGATGTCGTTTGGGTTTACTAATGCACCGGCCATCTTCATGGACCTAATGAATAGGGTCTTCAAACCTTACCTTGATTCCTTTGTTGTGGTCTTTATTGATGATTTTTTGATCTATTCACATAGTAGAGAAGAAGATGTGGGGCATTTGAGGGTAGTGTTGTAAAGATTGAGGGAGGAGAAATTGAATGCAAAATATGATAAGTGTGAATTTTGGTTGAAGAAGGTTGCATTCTTAGGTCTTGTAGTGTCGGGGGATGGTATAAAAGTGGATCCTAAGAAAACCGATGAGATTAGAAATTCGCCTAGACCATTGACCCCGTTGGATATTAGGAACTTCTCTGGCCTAGAGGGTTATTATAGACGGTTTGTGAATGGGTTCTCCTCCATTGCTTCCCCTATAACAAAATTGACACAAAAGAAGGTTAAATTTGTGTGGACCAATGAGTGTGAGAGGAGCTTCCAAACATTGAAAGACTGTCCTCTCCTATATTGTCACTACCAGATGGTCTTCAGGGATTTGTGGTGTATTATGATGCTTCCCGGGTTGGTTTGGGTTGTGTGTAGAACAGACAACACACTCAAGAAGAGACAATCAATTTAGTTAAGGGTATGGACAATATCTTCAACATTCTCATCGTCAGGCATGAAGAACAATCCATACTCCTTTCAATACTCAATCAACCAATCTGGACAGTCACAAGTCACTCATAGTAGACAAATCAGTTCCAATCAAGAGTAGAGATACTCTTTAAGACATTTCCACCATCAAGCATGAATAGAACGTCACAACTCAGTCAATTCGAATCATTTGAACACCTCGACAATCAATATTTTTGAACTCAAAAAGGAAGCCATCAACTCTAACGGGGAATGGGACCATCGATACTTAAAACTCTATATACAACTCTTCAAGTTTAGCACCTCATCTCAATTGTGCTCCCCTTCCATGGCACTCTACTCCTTCAACTTAAGCTTATAGCTCTTACTCAAATTTCCATCTAACCACCTCTTCTTCTTCCATTCAATTCTACTTCTAATCCTCCGAAGGTGCTATTCACAAGATGATCATATTCCTAGAAAGTTAATCCTCAATACTCAGCTCTAAACTTTCACCAGTGCTTCCATTAAAAGATCACTAGTCCTCTTCACTACTTCATTACTCTTTGTTGAGCCCTTATTACGAAGTCATCACTAGTCTATCATTGATACTCGTATAATAACCACCACGAATTCAAGCCTATCACTCTAACTATAAATTCAACTATACCTTAGAGTTTTCAAGCCTACTTAGCACTTCTACCTCCAATATTCAATGAGTTCTCACTCAGAATCACACCAATATTCTCTTACCTATTGACTACTCATCATAAGGTTTTATCTCTCTCCTCCTTCCTGTCTCTATCCCTACATGGCACAAGTTTAACACCAATATCATAATAAGGATACACTCACTTCCCCTCATCTACCCCATCCTCAGTCTACTACTGTCAGCATCACTATTTGGACCTGGCGGAGCTCATCATCTTCCCCTATGGCAAAACCTCAAACTACTACCTTTCCATGCAAAATAAGCACGAATACAATCAAGAACTCAAATAATAAGATACTCGAATACACAGTCTCAAGGATAAACTTCAAACACAACATCTAGAGTTTAAACTTTATCTCCAACATCATTATTAGGCACGAGTATTATCAAGGACTTGCATACTCAAGTACGCAGAGGCTCAAAAGGAACATCAACTCAAGGATAGGAACTCAACTCCCTTATGACAATTCAGAAGTACTCATTCTCTCCCATCACCCATAACTCGTCTACTATCCTCAACAATACTTCTATCAAGACTGGAAAGCTGGATTACTAAAAGGGCTTGGAACGGAGATCATTAGCACGACTCAATCGAGAAACCTTATCTGAGGAAATTTATAGAGAAGTACAATCTCTCTCATTTGTCAAGACTCATTCTGAGTTCACAGAACTATACTTAGTAAAAAACGTCATATATCCTTCATCATAGGACTAAAAACCCTTGGATTCATGGGGTAAGATCAAGATTAATGAATGAATTCATCAGTTTTCATCCTCACAACTCAGTATGAACGGGAATCAACATGATGTCCATGGGACTAAGCCATAAGGACGACAGTCATACACTAGAAGGGAATAATGTATCACCTCAAGTGAAGGGTAAAGATCGTATGAGATGAAAAAAAGTTGATATCTTATCTTGATTAGTCCATCACTATCGAAGACTCAAGATCTACTCTGGTTTACCACTTCGTCATCTCCCCTTTAGCTCTCAAGGTTCTCTCTCTGAATTTGGGAATTAATTTCCTCTACTAGGCTATAAGCATATACCTCCACTCGGTCAAGGAATCACTACCCACAAGAATATCTTAAACTCTTTTGTTATGCTATAGTCGCACATATATAACTAGCCATTCCGATTCTTTACATTAACATCATTCTTAACTCCTTTCGTGTCTCTATGGGAATCTCTTTATATCTGCTAGTCTTATGGCGTACATAAACACTTCCCACGACTCTTATAATCTAACCTCCTCTTTTTTTTTTTTTTGCCTGCAAACTCCCAACTCATGTGGCCTACCCTTAGCATCGTTTTCTCACAAGTCAACATCTTCTTCTTGAACATACGCTGTGGCAAGACTCTTGGAGCAAATCTCCAACAAAGACTATCACTATCATCATGTTATCTCTGTCTTCACAACACTCCCCAAAATTCCAAACTTAGGCATTATTGCCACCATCTGCATCACACACTTCTCTCATATTATACCACCCTATAACTACTAGGTATCAATTTTAGGAATATAGGCCTACTAAAGTCTCATAGCGGATAATCGATCAACACATCCCCTCTTCATAACTCATGTACCACTCACCCATTCACTATACCTCCTTATCTGGCTATCCTTATAACTCTATGAATTTCACGGGGCTCTCCTTAACAATCATGAGCCTAGTTTAGATCTATCACCTCAAAAGCACACCGTTTCCCTTATTCAACATCTATACTTCACCCTTCACTAATATGAATATCAGAATACATCTACATAGACCTCTTTCTAGTTTTGAGCACACTATAACACATTCTAACACTAACCCTCTCTTTCTCTCTATACCTCATCATGACAATCATAGGGCACTCACCACTTTTTCTTCAAACTTAGGGAAATCGACTTATCACCTTTACTGACCTAATAGGTGTACATAACTCTAACTACAAGCCTTAATCAGCCATCACTCTTGATAAACTGTCCCTTTCTTTCCATCGCCATCCTTCTAACTCTGGGATGATTTAATTCTACCCAGAGTTTATAAGACCTCACACATCACTCTTAGGTGGTAACGTTAAACTCTTTGGAGACATAGGTTTCTCTCTCGTGAGTAACATCGGGAGCAAGTTTTGAATAAGAGGGTCTAGGTACATCTAGAGCTAACTCAAATACACAATTCATATGGGTAATATTGCACTCCTTCTAGTCAATCAACTTAGCATACTAGTCGGCTTCTCTCAAGCCTGGTGCAGTCTCTCTACCACTTGGATTACTATATCACGGGGGATCTCATCGGTAAGAGTTTGAACATTACTGTCTCTATCACCTTGTAGATAAGGCATAGTCGAAAGGCTTAGAGTATCGCAAAATCATCATAGACTTCTTAGGAAATAGCTCTATCGCACGATTTAGAATCTGAAAGAAGGGAAACAATTCCTAAATGTCCTATAGCCTCCAAATTATGGATGTGGAGCTCTTCATACCAATAATAAGGACTCTACTAGACACGACTTCATAGACTCCCTAGGACTCTTAAACTCGTGCTCTGATACCAAGTTTATCATTCCCTGAGAGGGTACCCTAGATGTAATCGGCACTCAAAGACTATTGCTAGTCCCCAAGCGAACCACTTGGCGTCATCACATTCATTCATTCATACAATCTACTATCAGTGGAAGACATAAGGAAAATAAATGGGCACCTCATCATCTAGTCTTAAATAAATATTATAAAAAGAAACTAGTAGGAAGAACTAGCTCATAATGTTACATCAACATTCGACTCTAGTCTATGAAGCCTCTATCATTATAAGGTGGTGCCAATGACAGACTCATGGCTACCTCAATCAAAACAAAGCTAATAATTGTCTAATTCTAAAGAATAGAAATAAATATAATGAATCTTCCGAGGTAGGGGAGGCTCACCATTCAGCTAAACGTCTTAACCCTCAACGATGCGCCTGGCAATGATCTCCAAGTCTTGTATCTACATCATGAAACGATGCAGTCCCAGAGAGGGGTGTCAGTACGTAGAATGTACTAGTATGTAAAATAACTGAGTGAAATCGAAACAGGTAAAATAAGATAGAAACAACAAACAACATCAAGGATAGTAATAATTAACATGTCAAATATCTATCTAAAGAAAGAATAAAGAGTAGACAAGTGACCCATCAGCCAATCAACTCACCAATCAAAACAAATTCATCTCAGATTGACTCATCTCAAAGGAACTCAACTGAACTCATCTCATCACATCTCATCTCGACTCAGATTACTCAGTTTGAGAACTTTCTGGGAGTTTCTCGGACCTACACCCATCACCTACGAGCCGGTGATGGTACAATGAAGCTATGTCATTGTATCATCCGCCCAGTACTTTGCTGGGGTAGGAGGGCGTACATTTGTGGGTTTATAATAACATCAAGTCCTCTTTTGGGACTAAGGAAACATCCGTTTCTCACGGTCAAATCCTCTCCTACGCTGGCCAAGTAGTTAATGAGTGCGAGTGCGACTCACTCTTACTCATCTTCAGGGCTCGATACTCCTCCCATGACTCAATACTCATAAAACAATCTATTCAATCAAACTATCTCAATCCAATCATCTCAATCAATAGCTCAAGGCTTAAAACATTCGTTAGGGACAATCGAATCGACAAATCATTAGATTTTATTCATGGAGACTCAAGAGACTATCAAGTTCTTTGAATCTATCATCATTCTCACACTCATAATCACAATCTCTATCAACATTCTCAATCAAGGCTCTAGACTCAATTCCTATCTTCATTCATGCAATCTTTATGAAATAATAAGTGGGGTTTATGCAATATCTCAGGAAAATATTCAATTCAAGAAAACAAGTTTATGATTATCATCAACATATAGAAATACACATAATAAATATAATTTCTCAAGAAAATAATCAAGAAATCATGTATGTAGACTCAAGAACTTTTAACTCACGTCTAAGATCATCTATGGGACACATGAGAGTACAATCTCATGCTTTTAGTTTAGCCTTACATACCTGAAAAGTTGATATTACCAACGAAGTTTGATGAATACTCGCTTTCTTGGAGAAAATCCTCAATCTTGGTTGTTCTTTAAAAGTGAAAGAATGTAGAAGGACATTGGTGGAAAGAATTCTCTTTGATTCTTGAATTCTTGACTTAGACTCTTTAGAGTTCTTGATGAAGAATCATAATTCTTGAAGAAGAAGATTCAAGAGATCCTTTCTTGGGGTTCTTGAATTTGTTTTCTTGAAACCCTTGTGGATGAATCTTGAAAGATAATCCTAACTTCATGAATTTCTTGATGATTCTTAAGCGTTTATATTTAGGAGTAAAGGGAGAGGGGTTTGATTATGAAAACTGACGCTTTATACGTTTTGGGGACCATAAATGGACCCTCAAAGGTGTTAGGATAAATGTACCCTCAAAATAAAAGGAAAAAAATGTCATTGCTTATCCACTGAGGGTCCGCGTTTGGTTCGCGACGCTGAGCTATCGTGGACCTTCAGACAACTCTGCACCCCTTCACTAGAATGGTCATAACTTTCTACTCCGAACCCTGATTAAGGAAAAATCAGATGCATTGGAAAGCTAATTCAAATATCTTTGATTTGGTATATTATAAGTCATCTAACGCATTATACTTTAGGAGATATGGTCATTTGAAGTTGACCCTTCTATCGACTCATACGAAAATTAGTTGCTAGAAATTCTTTGGACTTGACTTAATGTAAAAGATCCCTTATGACTCTAAATCACACCTAATATACTTTAAATACTTAGGAATTGATCCTAGCACGTATAT
>JAPFFP010074229.1:0-23614 GCA_026153255.1 Solanum medicagineum | reverse complement strand
ATTGCCTAAGCCTTATAAGGAGTCCACCCATCTCATTTAACCACCAATGTGGGACTTTTCGTCTCAACGTCAATAAATAATTAAATACTGTTAATGACATGATTCTCTCGATGTTCGAGAATATCTTATGGTCTGCTTTTACGTTGCTTTAGGTTAGAAAGTCATACAAATTGATTTATACTTCTCTCTATTTTTATTTGTCAATTATATTATATTAGGAGATTCAATAATATTTCTTTACTTTATAAATTAAAGGATAATTTTATATTTAATTTTTAATTTATTCTTATTATTAATTATAATTATTTTTTATTATATTTTTAAGATATTATATTTCAAAATAACTTATAAAATTAACTCTATCATTTATAGTTTTTTAGTTCTTATATCAAGTTAATAGAGTACAATTATTATTGTTGGACGGACGAATGTAAAATTAATTGAACTTTTGGATGTTCTGAAAAGTTGTTTGTCTTGGGGAATGAGGCAACACGTGTATTTGTAGTGCACTGGAAAGTGTAAAAGGAGATAAAGAAATAATTAGTCATTTATTTGATAAAATGTAGAAAAATAATAATAAATAGAGTGTATTAATAATATTTATTTTAGTAATAGTTGTATTGATCATAGGAAATCCTTCCAAACAGTCTTGATTTCCTAGATTTCTTCGGGAAGACCCTTCATTTTATGTCTTGGTATCTCCTTGATTGTTGGCTAGATATCCCAATGATGCCTTTCTTATATGTCTTTGTTAATTTCTTGATTCTTGGCTGGAGATTTCTGCTGATTTTCTTCCTATCATGTCTTTGATATTGTTGGATCTATCTTGATTCCTTGACTACCCTTTCTTGTGTTTGTGATTCCATCTTTTCTTTCTGTAGAATTACTACAAATGTAAACATCAAATTTAGATGCTAATATTAGTAATGCAAAGAATTTTAATGCATACATTAGCATAGTTAAAGACTTCATTACTCTTAAAAAAATTTATATATTATTCATCATAATTGTGAAGGATGTCTTTAAAAATAAATATTTTTATGCAATGTATGTTATTTTTAATATACCAAACCAATAATGGAAAATAAATAATCTATATATAAATTCAGTAAGATTTGTTAAAATGACAAATGTTAGATATGTTATTATAGACTGTAACATTACATAATATTAACTATAGATTTTAACAATTTAATTACAAGTTATAACCAATAAAGAAGGACACTATCAGCAGATCAAATCAAGAAAGCAATTGAGGCATTCATGTAACACCCCGTAAAATTATCAAAACGCCCCTAAAATACATCATCCGCACAATGCGTCTTCCAAAGCTCTAATGGGAAATTCGAGACCAAATTTGCGATCAACGCAGAAAATCGAGTTAGAAAATTGTCTCGATCCGATTTAAAACAAATTGAGTCAAATTACGAAATTGCACTTGAAGTGCAAAAATAGTAGCTTCTCCATGCCCCCACCGCGATGCGCCAGGGGCGCCGAGTTACACTTATAGTTTTAAGAATTTTGTTTTTCAACGGGGATCTGTTTTCCGAAAAAAAATTCACCAAAAACACTGGTGCGTGCCCCCTCTATGACGCGCACCTGTGTCCTAGAATTTTTTTTAATTTTTGGAAGGGCAATTTTGTCCTTCTAATATATTTTGAGACCCCCAACACGTATTTTAAAGCGTATTTCGTACAAAATAGGTTTCAAACCCATATTTTTCTAAGTTTTTTAAGTAAGTTTTGAGAGAAGAGAAGAACCATAGAGGTGAGAGTTTTCTTTGAAGCTCCAATTCCTTGAAGAAACTTGAAGATTCTTCATCACAGGTATGTTAAGGTTACCCAAAAACATGTAATTGTTCTTCCATGTGCCTCAATGTAAAGTTAGGATATAAATTGACACTTTAGAGTCTTGAGTAGTGATTTCTTGAGAATTTCTTGAATATCATCTCTAATTCTTGAATATTCTTTAAATTATATTTCATATCTTAAATTGATGATCCTCATGTTTAAATTTTACTGTACACTTTCATTATTATGTGATTATGATTTGATCTTATTAAATTCCCTCTGTAAAGACTCGAATAATGAACTTAAGGGGATGTCTAGAGCCTTGATTGTCTGAATGTGATGTTTGACTGGGTCAGAGTCCTGAGGTGAGTGTATTGATGACTATAATAGCTGGAAATAGAACTGATAGAATTGAATGAATATTTGCTCTTAACTTGAAGAGATAGTCTTGCCCTTTAAGTTGATAGATGATGAGATGAGGTGAGTGTTCTTGCCCGTAGGGGTTAAGTGAGGGAAGTTCTTGATGGATGGATATACTTATGAGCATATTGAGTCCTGGGAGGAGTATTAGCACCGAAATGGGTAAGAGTGAGTCCTACTCGTACTCATTAACTACGTGGCCAGCATAGGAGAGGATTGAACCGTGAAAATGGATGTTTCTTTGTCCCGTAGAGGACTTGACAGACTTCTTTAGGATTCTTGACAAACTTGTCCTTTTACCCTAGCAAGGTACTGGATAAATGGCAATGACATCTCTTTGTTGTATCACTATTGGTTCATAGGTAGTAGTTGTCGGTTATAGAAACTCCCAGATAAATTTCAAGATGATAGAAATCTGATGTGACATGATTGTTTGATGTTTGATGGCTAGTGAGGTGATAGAGTCCGGTCCTTTACTCTGAGGTGAGGATGAGTGATTGATGAGTGTTTGTTATATTATTCCATTTACTTTAGCTCGTTTTACATATAGTACATTCCATGTACTAACGCCCTTTTGAGGCTGCATCATTTTATGATGCAGATTCTGTAGACAGATGACTTCAGCAGCCTAATCCTTGAGGTTCACAGCTTTCCGTTTTCCAGATAGTGATGAGTCTTCCCCTACATTCAGAGGATGTTTACTTTTTTTTAGCTTGATAGACTTTTTCTTAGTTTTTGGTAGCCATAGCCTATCAGGGTACCGTCTCAGACGGTAGCATAGAGGCTTCATAGACATAGATGTTGGTGATTGATGTTGGGGTTTTTTTTTGCCTCTCCTTTCTTTGCATTAAGACTTTCGTTTGATGTCTTATTTCATCTATCATAGATTGAGTTGATAGATTGAGCCAATAGATAAATTATTATTATTATTATTATTATTATTATTATTATTATTATTATTATTATTATTATTATTATTATTACACTATTTTCTTCCGCTATTGAATTGATTGGACTAAGGCAATGAGACTAGGTGGTCCGCTTGGGTGCTAGCAATAGTCTCCGAATGCAGTCATGTTTAGGGTACGCTCCCGAGGCGTTACAGCTCAAGACCATCTTTGAAACTCTTCATCATTAAGCAATTCATAGTAATCTTTAGTTTTACTGTGAAAAAGAAAAAAAGAGAGAAAATAAGAAAAATTTGAAAGAGAAGATTGTATCAAGAAAAAGAAAAACAAGAAAAATATTGAGGGTTATAGTTTAAGTTCTTATTCCTTTGTAACCACAATTTTCGAAGGCTTGAAGAGGTATCCCTTGCAAACCAAGGGGAATGGATCTAAGATTCATATTGAATTAGAACAGGTATAAAAACATCTGGTGTTGAATTTTTCTTTTATACACTTTAATTTTTTTTGTAAGCTGTTTTACTGTTCGTAGTCGACTATTACGTAAGCTAGCTGACTATCTGATCTAACAGTGACTATCTGATCTAACAGTTTTAATTTAAATTAAGGAAAAATTTTAATTCACCCCTCTCTTGCACTTTCAATTGGTATCAGAGCCTTGTCTCACTACTTTATTCTGTCTAACCGCAAGTTAGAAAAGATCATGGCAAATCAACAACAAACAATTGAAACCCTGTTTCAAGAGGGAACTTCTCAATCCAGACTTGCCTATTTCAATGGGAAACACTTCTCTCACAGGAAAATTAAAATGCAAACATTCATAAAACTCTATGATGTGAAGGTTTGTAGAGTTATCAAGCTAGGTGACATTCCCATTCTTATGGCTAAACCAACAACTGAAGGTCAAACAAGCACCGAAGGCAGCCAAGCTCTAGTCATACCCAGTTTGGAGAACTACACTAATGAGTAAATGGAAGTCATTCAGATTAACTCTAGGGCTAAAAATGTTCTTTATAGTGCTATCAGTGGAGAGAAATATGAAAAGATCTCTAGTTGTGAAATTGCCAAGGAAATGTGCAACAAATTGGAAGTCACCTATAAAGAAACTGACAAAGTCAAGAAAATAATTGTCAGTGTATTGGTCTATGAGTATGAATTTTTCCAAATGAAGGAAGGTGAATCAGTAGAAAGTATGTTCGCTCATCTCAGCAAGATCATTAGGGAACTCAAGGCTACATGCAAGGAATATCCACCCATTGAGAACATTAAAAGGATCCTCAGAAGACTTCCCCTTCAATGGCATGCCAAAGTTGTGGCTCTTGAAAGCATGAATCTTAAAAACCTCACTTATGATGAAGTTAGAGGTGATTTGATTACTTTTGAGAAAACATATCTAAATAAAAAAGCAAAGGAGGATGATAAGAAAAATATGTTGCATTCAAAGCCACTGATGATAATCAAGTTGACGAAGAAGATCTAAATGAAGATGAGATTGCATTGATCACAAAATCAGTGATGAAAACCTTCAGGAACAATAGAAACCAACGAAAAGGTAAGTAAAATTATTCTAAAAATTAACAAATATGATGGCAGGTGCTATGAGTATGGTAAGTTTGGACATATTGCAAGTGAATGTCCTGAAGCCAAAAGAAGGTACTCTCAAAGACAATCCAAAAACAAAAGCATTTAGTAGGTGGAGTGATAAGGATACATCAAAATATGATAATAAAGATGATTTCAAATGTTTCTTGTTGTAGAAGAAAGCAGTCAGATAAACAATAATTTTTGCAAAAACTATCTTGATTTGAAAGCACTCTTAGATCAAGCCATTATAGACTTAACATTCTTTTTTTGAGAATCTCAGATCCATAGAAGATGAAAAAAATGCTTTAAAAATAAAACTTGAAGTTTACGCTGTTGAAAGAGATTTATTGGATGAAGAGAGTCTTGATCTTAAAATTCGCTAAAAATGTTCAAAAACGTTTTAGCCCCAACAAATCTTTTAAGTCGACTAATTCTCAAAATGATTTTTCAAGTTATTCTAGTTCTGATCAACCTTATAAACTTTCCTGTCATTACTATGGTAAATCCGGTCATACCCACTCCAGGTGTCGACTTCATCACTCAAAGCTATCCAACATGGTCTGGAAAGTTAAAGGTACTGCTAACCAAAAAGGACCTAAAACTATTTGGGTACCTAAATGTCAAAATTGGTCTTGTCTTGCAGGAATCTCACACTTAATCTAAAGGGAAATGATATCTCGACAGTGCATGTTCAAATCATATGACGGGCAATAAATCTCTATTCAAATCTGTAGCTGACTATAAGGGAGAAAAAATTATTTTGGAGACAACTCCACTGGAACTGTAATTGTAGGCAGGATCACATTCAAATGAGTCCTGCGATATTACAAATGTCTACCACGTGAAAGGGTTAAAGTTCAATCTACTGAGCATCAATCAACTATATGACTCTGATTTGGAAGTAAGATTCAGAAAAATCGGATACATTATTAAAAACAACACTGGAAAAGAAATTCTTCCTGGATGCAGAGATTGAAATGTATATATTTTTAATTCCATCAAAGGAGCTACTGAGCACATCTATCTAGCCTTTATGTCTGAAGATCCATGGATTTGGACAAAAAGTTAGGACATAGCAGCATGAGACTCATTGAAAAGCTAGCTAGACTTGATCTTGTTATTGGCCTACCTAAAATCAACTATGCTAAGGATCAAATTTGTGACACATGTCAACTAGGTAAGCAAACTAGAAACTCCTTTCTAACAAAAGATGTTGTATCTACCATAAAACCTTTGCAGCTTCTTCATTTTGGACCTCTTTGGTTCCACTTGAACAGCTAGCATTGGAGGAAAAAGGTATGCCTTTGTTATAGTTGATGATTATTTATGTTTTACTTGGGTAATGTTTATAGCTAACAAAGATGATACCTTAAAGAATTTTGAGTTCTTTTTGTAAGAAAGTACAGAGAGAAAAAAGTTACTATATTTCCTTTATAAGAAGTGATCATGGAGTAGAATTTGAAAGCAAAGCTTTTGAGAACTTCTGTAATGAGGAAGGATATGAACACAACTTCTAAACACCTCTCACTCCTCAACAAAATGGAGTAGTCGAAAGAAAGAACTGGACTCTTTAAGACATGTCCAGAACGATGATATGTGAACACAATCTTCCTCATCACTTTTGGGTTGAATCAGTAAGCACAACATGTCACATTCTTAACAGGTGTCTTATTAGGCCTATTTTGAAGAAAACTCCATATGAACTGTGGAATAGAAAGAAATCAAACATTGGTTATTTTCATCTCTTTTGGCTGTAAGTGTCTCATTCACAACAATGGTAAGAAAAAATTTGAGTAAGTTTGACCCACGCAGTGATGAAGGTATTTTTCTTGGTTACTCAACTTCTATTAAATCTTACAAAATTTTCAATAAACGTACCTCTACTATTGAAGAATAAGTTCATATTATTTTTAACAAATCTAATCATTTACGTGAGCAAAGATGCAGCTCTGATGATGAAGAAGTTATAAATACTTAAAGTGCAGTCATCTCATCAAAAGAAGCAATAGAAAAGGACCAACCAACAACTAGTAATGATAGTTAGCTGACTACAGAAACAGTTCCGAATGAATGGAGAAGCGAATGGGATTATTCAAAGAAATTCATTATTGGGAACATAAATGACGGGATGTGAACTAGAGCTTCTAGCAAAAAAAGCACAAATATTGCTCTCATCTCTCAACTTGAACCCAAGAAAGTGGAAGATGCTTTGAAATATTTGGAATGAGTTAAAGCTATGAAAGAGGAACTTGACCAATTCAAGAAAATCAAGTTTGACCTTAGTTCACAAACCTGAAAACATTTCCATCATTAGGACAAAATGGTTTTTCAGAAATAAGATGAATGAAGATGGAAAGGTAATTAGGAACAAGGTTAGATTGGTCACTCAAGGATACTCTTAATAGGAGGGAGTCGACTACGATGAGACTTACGCTCCTGTGGCAAGGTCAGCATCTATTTTTATTCTCTTGGCATACACTACTTTTAAGGGTTTTAAATTATTTCAAATAGATGTTAAAAGTTCTTTTCTAAATGGTTTTATTGAAAACTAAGTCTTTATAAAATAATCCCCCTGGCTTTGAACATCCTGATTTTCCCCATCATGCTTTTAAACTTTCTAAAGCTCTTTATGGTCTTAAAAAACTTCCCAGAGCTTGGTATGATCGACTAAGTTTTTAGTAACTCATGGTTTCTCTCGTGAAAGTATTGAAACTAGTCTTTTTATTAATAAATCATCATCTGATAGCATTATCATTCAAATTTATGTTGATGATATTATCTTTGAAAGTACTAATGATAATCTGTGCAATGAATTTGCTAATCTCATGCAAAGTAAGTTTGAAATAAGCTTAATGGGTGAGTTAACTTCTTTCTAGGATTGCAAATCTATCAATCCGATCAAGGGAGTTTTATCTGCCAAAGTAAGTATGCTAAGAATTAATTCAAAAATTTGGAATGTAAAATGCAAAACCCATCAGCACTCCCATGAGTCCATCTTGCAATCTGGATCTTGATCCAACTGGTAAGAACGTACATGAATCCAAAATACAGAGGTATGATTGGATCTCTTCTCTATATCACTGCTAATCGACTTGATATTATATTGAGTGTCTGCAAATGTATCAGATTTCAGACTCCTCCTAAAGAGTTCCATCTTACTGCAGTAAAAAGAATTATTCATTATTTAGTGGGAACCCATTCATATAATCTTTGGTACAAAAAGACATCTGCGTTTAATGTTTGTGGATTTTCAGATACAGATTATGCCGTGATAAAGTAGATCGAAAAAGCAATAGTGGATCATGTCAATTTCTTGGAGATTCCTTGATCTCTTGGAATATCAAAAATCAAAACTATGTATCTATCTTCACAATTGAAACTGAATACGTGGCAATAGGTTTATGCTGTACTCAAATCCTTTGGATGATACATCAATTCATTGATTACAATATTATTGCTAAACCTGCCCAAATTTTCTGTGATAATTCTAGTGCTATCTGTCTTTCAAAAAATCCCGTGCATCATTCTAGGGCTAAGCATATTGATATCAAGCATCATTTTATTAAAGATCATATTTTAGATAGGGATATTGAAATTATTTTTGTTAACACTGAGAAATCAATTCGTGGATATTTTTACAAAACCCCTTCTTGAAGAAAGATTCCGTTACTTTAGAGATTCCTTAAATATTGTTGTAAAATTATTTTAAATTATTCTTTTGTCATAAAACTGATTTATTTCCTTTGATACACTGTATTTAAATCCTTTATTTATTGCTTTCCTTAAATTCGTGCACCCTAATTATTACTTGCATTTATTATAACTCATATTTGACGGCTGTGTTAGTCTCCCTTTTTCTTCTGATTCTCCCGCCTTATCTTTTCACCTTTCACATCCTATCTCTTCATCTTCCTCACTCTCTTTGTTTTAAACTCCTTTGACTCTTTCTTTCTTCGACACTCTATCTTTCCAAATGCCTCCTCGAAAGAGCACCAGAAATAAGGGAAAGGGCATTGCTCATTGCCCAGTTGTTGTTGACTCTGAAAACTCCTCTTGCCCTTCCTCTCCTGTTTTTTCCAATACCCCCTTTAAGCGATTCCTCCTCATCATCCACATGGCGATTCAAAGAAGAATTGCAAGTTTGATTTTGAGAGAACACTGGATACAAAAGTGGACTTCTGGAGTTCCTCAAACAAGTCATTTTTTAGAATCTCAAGGGCAAGACTATCATGCACAGACGCATAGGAGATTTGGATCTCCTTCTCTCTATTCACTGTCCTATCAAGGAATTCTTCAAGCACCAAGGTTCGGCCAAAATCTTTTCAACTTCTCCCAAGGTTGTCTATGAACCTCTAGTAAGATTGTTCTATGCTAATCTGCGTTCTTCAGACCCTTGTGAAATTGAAACCCTCGTTCTTGGCAAAAGAATTTTTCTTGACTCTGACATCTTTGATGAAATTTTTGATATTCACCACTCTGGTTTCTCTTCGCCTGTGAAAAACTCTTGGCCTTCTGATTTTGATGTTTCTTTCTATGATGCCAAGAAGCCACTCATCTCCTCTCCCTCTGCTCCGTACCTTGCTAATCTCGGTCCTAAATATGTATCTGTCGAGGCTTGGGTTTTAGCCCATATAGTGGCAATCACCCTTCTCCCTCGTGATGGGTCCCTCTCTACTCTATTTGTTCGAGATACTTTCTTCACTTTTTGCCTGCAATCTATGAAAAGGATCAAACTATCTTCCTACATTATCAGTCACATGGCCGATTCTACACCTGACTCTCAAAGCCTTCCTTATGGCATGATTATTTCGCGTATCTTGAAAGCAAACAATGTGTACCTGTCTGACATCCCTCCAATATCTGTTAAGTAGTATTGTAATGCCAGGGTATTCAAACATCATGGGATACTCTCTTTCAAATGACTCCTGGATTCTCAAGTCTGAACCCCCTTCTGGGCCTGTTCATTACTCCCCACTTGATCATTCTCTGCAAAATTTAGTTCCCTGTTCTCCCTAACTCCAAGCTTGTCGAGGACCTCTTGAACAAAATTTCCAGTATGGATGTAAGTTCGAGAATTTACAGGATCTTTTTATGTCGTCCCATTACAAGTTTGATGCTGTAACAAACTCTTTGGATAAAATCAAGGTTTTCACTAAGGAAATAAGGACTGATGTTGGCAAAATTCGGCACCTGATTTATGTCATCAAAGAGGCCACTAGGGTTTCTCAGAAGATAAGAACAACACTGATGCTATGTCTTGTACTTTGACCAACAAGTTTAAAAATCTAAAGATTGCTCTTGTTAATACTATCTCTTACTTTCTGCGCCCACGGGGCTGATTATATTTTGTGTGTTGTTTTTGATGTGTTTTGTCTGGACTGGCTGAGTGTAATTTTATTATGGCATTATCATGCTCAAAATAATATAATTCTATGCTCCTATTATGGTGTTTGCTGTTTGTTGTCCTTTTTGCTGATATCAGGGGGAGAATATAAGTAACCACTCAGGGGGAGCATCAACAACAAGTCGACTAATGATTTAGAAATATAAATAACCATTCAAGGGGAGCATCAAAATCAACTAAAGTCGATTGGAAATAATAGGGAAGCCGACTCACAACAAATAGGAAAGAACAATGGCTGGAAAATAGTAAGAATTATGTTACGATGTTGATAGATTAAAAGGAAAGAAATCAATGTGATAAGAGGACAAATCAAAACCTAATCAGGAATCAATCAAAGATCTTAATCTGCTAGAAGATAAAAGGAAAGGAGTAATCAGTGTCCAATCAAGTCATAGGAAAAGGAAGCAAATCAAGCACCAATAGAGAAGGACACTATCAGCAGATCAAATGAAGGAAGCAATCGAGGCACAGATCTACAGATTGAGAAAAGTATTTGGACAAGTCAATCTTGAAGATCTAGAAGAATTCCCTATCAAGAGCCTTCAATCATATTTTTGGAAAGAGGAGTCATCAGTGCCTCAATCCAAGGATTTACTCCCTTGGTATGCTATCTCCTTCTACAATAAAAGGAGACATCCAGGATATCTCAAGCTTATACAAGTCGACTGCTTTCAAGACAATCTTCAAAGCTCTTCATCTTTAAGCAATTCGTTGTAATATTTAGATTTACTGTGAAAAAGATAAAGAGAGAAATAAGAAAAATTTGAAAGAGAGGAGTGTATCAAGAAATAGAAAAACAAGAAAAATATTGAGAGTTATAGTTAAAGCTCCTATTCCTTTGAACCCACCATTTTCGAACGCTTGAAGAGATATCCCTTGCAACCCAAGGGGACTGGACCTAGGATTCACATTGAATCCGAACCAGTATAAAAATATCTGGTGTTGAATTTTTCTTTTATGCCCTTTAATTTTCTGCAAACTATTTTACTATTCGTAGTTGACTATTACTTAAGCTAGCTGAGTATCTAATCTAATAGTTTTAAATTAAATTAAGGAAGAAAATTCAATACACGCCCCACCCCGCTTGCACTTACAGAGGTATGGGGCATGATTTATATGATCTATTATGAATCTAAAGAGTTTTGCGTGATTCTGGAGTTGAAAGTTCTAGACCTATAAAGTCGTTCTCCATCAATGTTCCAACTGGTGCAATTAAGTATTCCAAATTCTATCAATAAATATGCCAAACATAAATTCTATCTCAACAGTGAAACTTCAGTACTTAGGAATATCTTTATTATCCTAAATCTTTCATTTAAAATTGGTAGCTAAGTGTTGTTTTAGTTTCTCTATTCTTAAGGGTCATCACTAATTAATACCATATCATTAATGTTGTAGTTTCTCTAATTCTCAGGGTTCATCACCAACTATTAACATATCATCCACATGTATAATCAATGTTGTTAATTCCCCCTCAACCCCATCGTATTTAATAAATAAGGTATGGTTAGAGTTTATTGCAAGTAACTAATATATTTCATCTCCATCGCAAACCTCTCAAATCATGCTATAGGTGATAGTTTTAACTCATACATTGATTTTTTTAGTTTGCATATTTTGTTATGCACTGATCCTTAATTAAAAATAATGAAAATTTCATGCATACTTCTTCCTCCAATCACCAATAAAATAAAAATATTTACATCAAGTTATCGTGAAGGCTGATGAGTCCACATGTTGGACTCATATGGAGCTTAAATTGAATAAAATATTATCCTTTTCTTGTGCCTCAAATGTTAACCAAAGTGTATGTTTGACGCTAGAAATGAGGAAGAAGATGCATGAAGGGACAAATCTTAGCAAAACAGGATAAAAAGTAGCAAAAATGCCAGAAAGGCAACAGAAATGGGCAGTTGCCGAACGAGTCAGCGGTACGCCAAATGGTGCAGTTGACCGCATTTAAATACAGTGTCAACCCCAAGTGTAAGGTGGAAAAGGGCACCAAAAGTTTAATTCAGTGGATCACTAAACCAATTTAGCAATCCAAAGTGTCATCACCTAATATTGTAGAAACTACCAAGGAAGAAAAGGAAAATTTGAGGTCCAAGATTCGATAGATCCTCGAAATGATTCGATGATAAACAGTCCCATCGCCTAATATTATAGATTCCATGAGCTTAAGGACAGAAAAAAGGTAGTCTAGTTCACATTTGATAGTTAGCAGAATGAGTTTGGCGATGGTCAACTTTGATCGTCGAATGGTGAATCATGTAAAAATTAAGGGTATTTTTGTCTGAGGTATAAAATTAAAGGGTGAGGACTTTTTGAAGGGTACACACTAAGATCTTCGATAGTATCACTTACACATTCATGAGAGATCAAAGGTACATTAGTAAGAAACTACTTTTGACTTGGAGAGAAGGGTTTATACTTGGCTTGGAGGTGAAGAATTGAAGAGAAGAAGAAGATTTGACATCATTGTCCTTTAAAATTCTGAATTTTATTATCATGGGTAACCCCTTTGGTTACTTCATTTCTATTTTGAACATGAGTGGATAAAATCCATGTTGGGGATGTGCTTAGCAGCTGAATGTTGATTTCTTACTATTGGTCTTTGTTTTAATTGAGTTTTATGTGCTAATTTGATATGGTTCTGCATTGTTTTTCAACTATAATTGTAAATCTATGGTTGCAAACTTAGATTGATGTTTAGATCTTTGAATATTGCATAAAAGAGAGTATTTGAAGTAAGGATTGAGCAATAGTCTTGGGCATCGCGTATTGGGATTGAATTCCGTAATAGGGTTCAATAAACTAAGGTCTTAGATCATTTATCTATAAATTTGCACAGGTTCCTTCAGCTTTTGTATGAATTATATATAAAGTATTAATTGATTCATATCGATACACTATAATTGACTTAATCGTAGTTATGGTTATAAGCTTTCTAGCCTACCCACAAGTAGATTAGCTGTTAGATTCGATATTAGAGACCCGTATGTTGAAATTACTTTCAAATACGCACATCCTCGACATGCTCTCATCCATCTATATTAATTAAATTGTTGCAATGTGAAATTAGTTATATTCTAGTTAATTCAAATAATTTTTAAAGCGGCTACAATCAGTTAGTTCAATTAATTACTTCAAGGTTCAAATTGAACAACCCCCAATACCTATGGGATCGACTCCCACTCATAATAATTAGGTTTTTCTTAATAGCGACTGCATACTCTTTTGAGGTCAAGAGAGTATTTTGGGCTCATCAAAGGCCAATCTTTGCTCACTGCAACATATATCAAAATATGAATGGTGTTGTAATGATACGAACCTCGGGAGGCCTTAACGTTACTTAAAAATCCATTTTCAAAGGTTTTTGGCCTAGGGTGCTCACCAAGGAGCACACGATGTCTCATGGTGCATACCACCGCCTGTGCTATGTAACATAAAGAGCCTCTTGGGGCTGGTTTTAGGCACCTTGAAGACTCCATGTGTTTTTGGCGAAGGGTCCCTTCTAAGGAACCCTTCACGGCCCGTGGTGCATTCCATGGACCATGTAGGGTGCCATGGAGGTGGCCTTGGTAAAAAAGAAGGCTTCCCAATGGTTACCATAAGGGATCTAAGAGAAGGGTTCCACCACGGAACCCTGCACATGTAGTGGTGCCCATCACGGTCCGTGGAGGGCACCCTCTACTTGTCCCCCACTGTTTCCCTAAGGTGTACACTCGGAACCCCTCATGGCCCATGATGCACACCTCGGTCAATGTTGCCTTACAATGCACTATGTCAATTTTTGACTCCATTTCATTAAGGGTATTTCGGGTACTTTGGCCTAAACCCTTGGTATTTTAGGACTTTTACACCTATTCTAAGACCCCCTAAGTTATGCCATAGTCATTTGATTCACCTCATCTATTTCCAACACTTAAACTCTAGATTTCAAAATCCTATACTCCATTCAAACAAAGTTTTAGATATTCAAGCTAAGGGATTCAAGGGTACTTTAAGTTCAAGTATATTTCATCTTAATCTTTCTAACTCATTAAGATATGTCTAGTTTCATTCATGATTTCCTTCCAATCATGAAGCCCCAAAATCTATTTGTTCAATTTCATGATTTCTAAGTATGACTTGCAAATGGATTTTGTGATTTAGCTTCAATTTGATGAAGTTAAGTTACGAAGGATTTCAATTGATGATGTTAGCATGATTTGAATCTTATTATGTTGATTTATATGGATTTTATGAAAATTGAATATGCATGTTCCTTTTTATGATGAATTTATCCATGGGTATTTTTAAGCATGTTTCAATTGTTGATTTCTTTACGGATTAATTATGATTTTATCTTATTATGATGTTTTAAGTATGAATTTCAATTACCCATACTATCCTCTCGTTCCTCATGATATAAGCATCCATGAACAAGGTTTTCCATGAGATTTATGATGTCGGTTATTACCCAACTGTTATTATGACCATGATTTTAAGATAAGTATGATTATGACATCACATGTGATAAGATAATGTTTATGATGTGACTTTAAGCAATTATGGGTGTATATACACCATCATGTGCAAGTATGAATGAGCTATTCCTATATATTTAATCATGAATTATGAAGTATGTTTTGGCTTTTAAGCTCAAATATGCATAATTATGAAGTATGATTTGGCTCATATGCCCAAGTATGCATGATTATGAATTGAAAAGACTTATGCTCCTATTTCAAGCATGTGTATGCATATGTATATGTATGGGATGAAGCCATAGCACCAAATGAGATTGAAGATGGGGCTTAGCCAAGGGATGCTTAAAAAAACCTACATTTCTCGTAACTACGTGCCAGCTGAAACACCCCAAAAAGTGCCCAAAAGTGTGCCACGAAAATGTCCATAATCATAATTTCCATATATCACAAAATCCGTGCGTTTATATCGAAAATCCGACTTCATATTCGTGATCAAGGGGAAACATTGAGTGGGGGAATGGGTACAACCCCAATTTCAGAGCAACCATACCATAATTTCATTTTCTAAAATTTTGCTTATCTAGTGTTGATCTGCACCCGAGGCGCCATGCGAAGATATGTATTTTTATTGGTAGTTTCACTGTTTTGACCTAAGGATTTGAGGTCTTGGGCCCATGCCCTCCTATGAGTAAGAACACCTATACTTAATCATTTTTTAACTCTATATCACTCAAGACACTCTCAAAACCCTCGCTAACACTTACCCAAATATTTCATCCAAATTCAAGTGTCGCAAACTCATTTCTAGATCTCAAGAATTTCATTCAAGCTTCTAGTTCTCACACAAATATTCATCAAGGAGATCTCCAAAGTTGAGGTATGTGGGTTTCAATTATTAGGTCCTTTCATCCATGGTGCCCAACCTTCCTCTTTATGTAAATTGCATGTTTTCAAGTTAAATAATCTATGGATATCTTCTATTATGAACTTAATTATAAACTATGTTGGGGTTTCATGAAATGTTGACTGTTTAGAATTGTGAATCTATGATCTATCACAAGATTTGATGAGGGCTTTCAATATATGTTGCATGGGGGTGTTACCAAGTGTTTGTGGGTTGATTTACATTGAGTTTTCTCACATAATTCACTCTTAAATTGCATGATTTTGAACTAGTATTGCACACCCGCAAAATGTTTGAAAATGTCTGGTTAAGGATTCTTGAGTTATTGATAATCTATTGGATGTCCTATAAGTGAAGTGACTCTATGGTGATGAAAGTAAGGTATGTATGTGATGAATTCATGAAAAGTATCTATGGTGTTGTAAGTTGACCGCACTTTGTTCGGGGGTGTTAAGTCCAATCACCTTATTGAGGGGGTGTTAAGCCTCAATCACCTTGTTGGGGCGTATTAAGCCCATACTACCATGTTGAGGGATAGATACCTTGACCATCTTGTCGGGGGGTGACATGCCCGTACTACCATATTGAGGTGTAGATACCTTGACTACCTTGTCGGGGGGTGACATGCCTATACTACGTTTTTGAGGGTTAGATACCTCAATCACCTTCCAAGGGGGTGACATGTCTTGGATTCCAAGAAATATTTTTCTTGGTCCATGATGATGGCCCCTTCCTACACATGTAATATGTTCTATACAAGCATATTACTTCAAGCATTGATCATCCATGCTCAATTGTTACTTTACTTGTCCATTACTTTTAAATATGCATTTTGACTATGTTTCCTATGTCTTGTTGCATTGCATCCTAGATACTTAGTACATTCAAATGTACTAATGCATACTCTATGCCTACATGATGTTACCAAGTAGGAACCAGAGCTCCTCATGATCATGCTCCAGGTGGCTAGATTTGACATCTTTAAGATAAGCTTTGGTGAGTCCTCAAGTTCGGGGACACTAGCTATGTTACTCTAGCTTATGTCATTCCTTTATGTTGAACTTTAGCATGATGAGGGTGAGCCTGGAAACTGTCTTGGCTCCCGCCCAATCTATGGTAGAGGTGTTGTTGGACAAGTGACGTAACTAAGTTGTGATCTTGGCTCTTGCATATCCTATGTTTCATGCCATCAAAGACTTCCCTTAGTCCCTTTAACCTTATTTATATCTCTTAATGTTGTTATTTTTCTTCCGCGATCGAGGATGTGTGATTGATATGCTATGAGGCTTGTTTGGGGTTCCTTCGGGTTCTTCATTCGCCATGTCACGTCTAGGCCCTAGGCTTGGATCATGACAAAACATGGTATCAGAGCACTAGGTTGTTAATGGTCCTCGACTACATCAATTAGAGTCTTGTTCATGGTTGTGAAGTGGACCATAACTATGAGCAAAAGGCTATGAGGCATTTTAGGAAATGTTTCCCTTCTTCATGGTCTATGTCGTGCTATAGGGGTTAAGGTAAGGATTTTCCCTTAAGGAATGTTCTTTGGTATGCTAGGTCATGCCTATTCAAAGAGGACAACTAAGGAGAACTTTGACGAGGAGCAATCGGTACCTTCGCTCCTCAAGCTCCTCAAGATGGGGAAGTGGCCCATGAAGAGTTCCAGGATGCTATTACCATGCTAGCCCATTCCATGACTAATCGAATCAACCAAGGACCCTAGCCCCTCATGCTCCTACTCCGGCCTCTAAGGCAAGGGATTTTACAAGAATGAACCCACCGGTGTTCCTTGGGTCTAAAGTGGATGACGATCCTCAAGAATCTATTGATGAAGTGTATAAGAGTTTGTCTATTATGGGTGTTAGTCTGGAGGAGAAAGCGGAGTTGGTGGCCTACCAACTCAAAGGGGTGGCCCAAATTTGGTTCACCCAATGGAAGGTGGAGAAACGGAATAACAATGTCATCCTTTGCAAAGAGTTCAAGGCAAAATTTCTCAACTAGTTCTTGCCTCTTAAGCTAAGGGAGGCAAAAATGAAGGAATTTATGAATCTAAAGCAAGGGTCGATGAGTGTGAGGGGGTATTCCCTCAAGTTTAACCAACTCTCAGATATGCTCCACAATTGGTGGCAAAGCCAAGGTCTAGGATGAACGAATTTGTGATGGGTGTGTCCGACGTAGTAAATGAAGAATGTCATACCCCCATGTTGATAGGTGATATGGACTTTTCCCGACTTAGGACTTATGCTGAACAATTAGAGGGGGAAAAGTTGAGAAAGAGGAGAATGGGTGAGGCCAAGAGGGCTCATTTCGAAGGTGGATTCCAAAATCCTAAGGGTGGACGGTGTCCTCAAGGCCACAAGTTCCAAGGCGAAGGGTCTTCTGATGCTTGTAATAGAAGATTTTCTAATGATAATCAAAGACTCCAAAGTGGAAGTGGTGTGGTGCCTAACACCATGTGCCAAAGGTGTGGTAGAGGCCATAATGGCCCATGTTTGAGGAACACTAGTGCTTGTTATGGTTGTGGGGAAGTGGGGCATAAGATGATTGATTATACTCATAATTAAAACAAAGTAGAGATGGTCGTCCACAAGGCCAAGGTGCAAATGCGGGTCCTAGGGGAAGAGGAGGCCAACAAGAGGGTAGAGGAGGCCAACAAGGGGTGCCCCAAGGCAAAATCAGTTCTATGCTCTTCAAGGAAGATAAGGGATAGATAAGGTCTCCGATGTTGTCACTGGTATGTTAAAAGTTTTCTATATTGATGTGTATGCATTGATAAACCTGGGTTCCACTCTTTCTTTTATTACTCCTCTTGTTGCCAAAAGCTTTATGTTAAACCCGAATTGTTCTGTAAGCCATATGAAGTGTCTACTCCCATTGGCATGCCATCGTTGCTAGAAGAGTCTATAGAAATTGTCCCGTATTTATTTTGCATAAAATATTACCTTGGGATTTTGTTGAGCTGGATATGGTGGATTTTCATGTCATTCTTGGGATGGATTGGTTGGATGCATATTATGGCTTTATTGATTGTAGAACCTATAGACACAAATTTCAATTCCTTAATGAACCCATCCTTGAGTGGGAGAGTCATACTGTGGTGGTCAAGGGTAGATTTACTTAATGCATTAAAGCCCAAAAGTTGATTTCTAAGAGGTGTCTCTATCATCTTGTAAGGGTTAGAGATGTTGAGTTCAAAGTCCTTCCCATAGAGTCAGTTCCGATGGTAAATAAGTTCCTTGATGTCTTTCCCGATGAGCTTCCTAGTGTTCCTCCTGAAAGGGAAATAGATGTTGCATAGACCTCCATCCTGATACTCAAACCTTTTCTATTCCCCCTTGCCGTATGGCCCCGATGGAGTTAAAGGAGTTGAAGGAGCAATTGAAGGATTTGTTGGAGAAGTGTTTTATTAGGCCTAGCCAATCACCTTGGGGTGCACCAGTTTATTTATGAAGAAGAAGGATGGTTCCCTTAGAATGTGCATTGATTACCGACAAATTAGTAGGTCATCATAAAGAATAAGTACCCTCTACCAAGGATTGGTGATATTTTTGACCAACTTCAAGGGGCTAGTCACTTATCTAAGATTGATCTTTGGTCCGGGTATCACCAAGTGAAGGTGAGGGAGTGTGACATTCCTAAGACCACCTTCTAGACTAGGTATGGGCACTTTGAGTTTGTCGTTATGTCCTTTGGGTTGAGTAATGGATCAACTATCTTTATGGATCTGATGAATAAGATCTTTAAACCCTACCTTGATTTGTTTGTGGTGGTATTTATTGATGATATCTTGATCTATTCCCATAGTGAGAAGGAACATGTGGATAACTTGAGGGTGGTGTTGCAAATCTTGAGGGAGGAGAAGTTGTATGCCAAATATGAAAAAAGTGAGTTTTGGTTGAAAGAAGTTTCCTTTCTAGGACATGTAATGTCAGGTGATGGTATCAAGGTGGGTCCCAAAAAGGCAGAGATAAATAGGAATTGGCCTAGACCTTTGACTCCATCAAACATTAGGAGTTTCTCGGGTTTGGCGGGTTATTACCGGAGGTTTGTGAATGGGTTTTCTTCTATTGCTTCTCCTATGACCAAGTTGACCCAAAAGAAGGCAAAATTTGTGTGGATGATGAGTGTGAGAAGAGTTTCCAAACTTTGAATGACAAGCTTGTCTCCGCTCCTACCTTGTATTTACCGGAAGGGTTGAAAGGGTTTATTGTGTATTGTGATGCCTCGAGAATTGATTTGGGTTGTGTTTTGATGTAAAATGGTAAGGTGATAGCTTGTGCCTCTAGACAACTTAAGGTGCATGAAAAGAATTATCATACCCATGATCTTGAATTAGCCACTGTGGTATTTGCTTTGCAAAATTTGGTGTCATTACTTGTATGGGGTCCATGTTGATGTGTTTATCGACATAAGAGTCTCCAATATATATTCACCCAAAAAGATCTCAACTTGACACAAAGAAGGAGGTTAGAGCTTCTTAAAGATTATGATATGAGAGTGCATTATCACCTCGGTAAGGCTAATGTTGTGGCTAATGCTCTAAGTAGGGTGTCTATAAGTAGCAAAGCTCATGTTGATGATGGTGGCAAGGAGGTGTCTAGAGAGGTTCATCGGTTGGATAGATAAGGAGTTAGGTTGGGAGAGGTTGATAATGGTGGTGTAGTGGTTGTTGATGGTTCTAAATCTTCATTGATTGAGGAGGTGAAGGCAAAGTAAGATCTTGACCCCGCCTTGTTAGAGTTGAATGACTTGGTGATAGATGGTAAGGTGGAGGTTTTCTCCCAAGGGGGAGATGGTGACCTTAGGTACCAAGGTAGGTTGTGTGTGCCTAATATTGATGACTTGAGAAAGAAGATTTTAGATGAGGCTTATAATTCTTCCTATTCTATTCACCCAATTCTACAAAGGTGTATAGAGATTTGAGGGTAGTGTTTTGGTGGGGTGGTATGAAGAGAGATATTGTTAAGTTTGTTTCCGGTTGTCATAATTGCCAACAAGTGAAAGTCGAGCATCAAAGGCCGGGTGGTCTAGCCCAAGATATAGAGTTTCCTACTTGGAAGTGGGAGGAAATTTACATGGATTTTGTGGTTGGCTTGCCTAAGACTAGAAAGCATTTTGACTCTATTTGGGTTGTTGTTGATAGAATGACAAAGTCGGCTCATTTTCTACCCGTCAAAACTAGTTGTAGTGCTGCAGATTATGCTAAATTGTACATTCATGAGTTGGTTAGATTGCATGGGGTGCCTTTGTTTATTATTTCGGATTGTGGTGCTCAATTCACTTCTCACTTTTGGAGGTCCTTCCAAAGAGGTCTTGGTACCAAGGTAAAGCTTAGCACAACCTTTCACCCTCAAATGGATGGCCAAGCCTAAAGAACTATCCAAAGTCTTGAGGATAAGCTTAGAGCTTGTGTGTTGGAGTTTAAGGGTAGTTGGGATGAACATCTTCCACTCATTGAGTTTGCTTACAATAATAGTTATCATTCAATGGCTCCTTTTGAAGCACTATATGGTAGAGGTTGTAGATCCCTAGTTGGATGGCTTTAGGTGGGGGAGATAACTTTGATAAGTCCGAATTTAGTCATGGAAACCTTGGAAAAGGTGAGGTTGATAAGGAAAAGGTTGAGAACAACCCAAAGTAAGCAAAAGTCCTATGCAGATGTGACGAGAAGGGATCTTAAATTTAAGTTGGTGATTGGGTCTATTTGAAGGCCTCACCCGTGAAGGGCATGGTTTGTTTTGGTAAAAAGGGTAAATTGAGTCTAAGGTTTGCAGGTCCTTATAGAGTGTTGACGAGGATTAGTAAGGTGGCATTTGAGTTAGAGTTGCCCAATGATATGAATATGGTTCATCCGATCGTTCATGTATCTATGTTGAGGAAGTGTGTGGGTGACCCAGGTGCTATTATGCCTTTAGGTGTTATGGGTGTTGTTGAAGACAATTTGATTTATTTAGAGGTCCTGATAGAAACTTTGGATAGACAAGTGAAGAGGTTGAGGAACAAGGATATAGCTTCCATTAAGGTCCTTTGGAGGGACCAACAAATTGAAAGTCCCACATGGGAAGTCGAGGCATACATGCAAAAGTGATATCCCTATCTTTTCCATTCTACTCAAGCCTAAGGTACCAATTTAAGTCCCTATATAATTTCAAGTCTAAGTTTCAGCCCCTATGTCATTTGCATGCATTCATGTTTATGTTGGCAAGTTTATGGTGATTTTTGACACTCATGTTGAGATTTTTGAAAATGATATTTAAATGAATTGCTGCACTCATATGTGAAACGCCCCAAAAGGTGCTCAAAAGTGTGCCTTGGAAATGCCCATAATCATAATTTCCATATATCTCAAAATTCGTGCATGATATCAAAAATCTGACTTCATATTCTTGATCAGGGGGCAAAATTGAGTGGAAAATGGGTATAACCCAAAATTTAGAGGACTCATCGCAAAAATTGTATTTCGCCAAAATTTGATTTCCATAACCTGTTCGTGTTGGCTTCGCGACGCGAAGCCGTCACCGAGAAGTATATTTGCTGCTAATATTTCTTATTTAGGACTAAGGCTTTGGGTTCTTGGTCCTAAGCCTTCCTATGCAGAAAAATACCTGTACTTAGTCATTTTTCAACAACATATCATACAAGACATTCCCCAAAACTGTCCCTAACCCTTAGATAAATAGTTCACCAAAATTTTTGTATCCCAATCTCATTATTCTGGATCTCAAGGATTTCATTCAAGTTTCAAATTCTCAATCAAATCTTTATCAAGGAAATCTCCAAAGTTGAGGTATGTGGGTTTCAATCATTGGGTTCTTCACCCATGGTTCCCAACCTTCCTATGTACATAAATTACATGTTTTCAAGTTAGATTATCTATGGTATCTCTTATTATGAACGTTGATTATAAACTACGTTGAGATTTCATAAAATGTGTTTGTTTAAGCATGTTTTGAGTTATGAATCTATGATCCATTATGTGAATTGATGAGGGTTTTGATGTATCTTACATGAGCATATTATCAAGTGTTGATGGGTGGTTTTACATTGTTTTTTCTCATATGATTTCACTCTTGAATTGCATGATTTTTTGTTAGCATTGCACACCTGCCAAGTGTTTGATAAAATGTCCGGTTATGGATTCTTGAGTTATTGAAGGCCTAATTATGACGGCCCGCCACTTGTTCTTAAAAATAAGGAAAGAATCTAGAGTCAAGGAGAAGAAATTAGAGTCTTTGAGAGTTTTCTGGAAGACTCTAGAACATTGTGGATAAAGCTTGAAGCTCCTGGAAGACTCTAGAATATTGTAGGAGAATCTTGAGAAGTCTTAGACAAATCTAGAAGAATGTAGTCATAGAAGACTTTAGAATTGTGTGGAGATGTCTTGTAGTCTTTAGTTCTCTCTAAACTTTTATGGAAGAATCTAGAGAAGGACTAAAATGTAAATACTTAGGGACTTCTAATGTAAAAACTAATTACACTTTGGTCCCTAGGAAGTAGTATGAATAGGAGGGTCATTCATTTGTTAGGCATCCAAGAAAGTGTAAGCAATCTTCCAAGTGTTAAGAAGTATTCTTTCTAAAGCTCTCTTGTCTTCTTAATCATGCATACCTTAGTGATCAAGAGTTCAAAGGCTTACTAGTAGTTGCAAGATCGTGAAAGAATCGTGAGCAAATCGACTAGTGCCGCGCGGAAGTATTAGCGAAGGTCTAAGTCCGTGACATAATGCATGTCATATGAGTTAAGTGGCTTTATGGTGATGAAAGGAATGGATGTATATGTTGATATCATGAAAAGTATCGATAGAGTTGTAAGTTGACCAGACCTAGTTGAGGAGGTGTTATGTCTCAACCACTATGATGGGGTGGTGGTGGTGGTGGTGGTGGTATGCCCATCTACAAATTGGGGGTATATTCCTCAATCACTTTGCTGGGGGTTGGTCATGCTCATCTACCAGTTGGGGGGGGGGGTACAATGCCCAATATGTTGGGGGGGGGGGGGGGGGGTGGGTGGGGGGGGGGGGGGGGGGATCCTTAGTGTTGTATGTTGAGGGGGGGGGGTCGTGGTCGTCTACCGTGTGGAGGGGTATATACCTTGACCGCTAGGAGGGGGGGTGGTATGCCCATCTACCAATTGAG
>JAPFFP010074212.1:0-23620 GCA_026153255.1 Solanum medicagineum | reverse complement strand
ATTTAAAACATACCAACTTCAACCCGCCCCGCATACACCCCGCCTCGCACAGCTTTAAACCCGCCCCACCATGCATAGCTCTAAACCCGCCCCATATCCGCCCCGCCCTGCCCCGTTGCCATTCCTAATGTCAAGTTAAAGGGTGCCACCTAAAATGGTACAGATGAAAATATGACAAGTATTTCATGGGATTTTGACTTAACACCAAATAGATTTTGAGATGGAGACTCAATTCTAGGGTCCTTAATAGCAATCTCTAGTCCCTTAAACACATGCCATCATAGGATTCTTTCCCTTATGGCCTAGCTAGTGGATCGACATATAATACATGTTTATGACACCTGTTTGGCCAGGTAAAGTCTACCTTAACAAGTAGCTTCTTTCTTTTTTTGATGTATTGAAAAACACTAAAATTCCACGTAAAAATTCTCATGATCTTTTTGTTAGTTATGGTTGCTATCGCATATATGATATGACTATTTATGACACATGCTTTTTAATGCTCTTCTTTACAAGCTCTATTATGCATTGTCCATATCTAAGATTTTGGTACTTATACTTTATATATATTTCATATCATGCTTTACTTTGGTCAATCGCACATCATAATTCATGACGTACTGCATTGTTTATAAAATTAGTATATTCAAATTACAAATGCATATTTTCTTTGCCTACATTGTAGCATTATGTAGGGGTTAATGATCATGCTCCTATCCCACATGGCTAGTTGATTTTCTTCAAGCTTGAAGTGGGTGAGTCCTCATGATCTGAGGACATGCTATGCTTCTAAAAAATTTCTTGTCTACTTGCTTTGTTTCATTTTATATATCAATTAATCTATATCCTAACCTATTAACTCATCTATGTTTTAAAAGATTTTGGACAAAATGTATAAAGGAGTCTATGTTATCTTTTATCCCTTTTGCTATTCTATGATGATATCGTTAGATTTTTTTGTGTTAATTCTACATTTTTGTTTTATGCTTACCTTATGTATGACTGATATGCTAAGTGGATTGGTTGGAGTTTTTTTGAGAATCCTAATTGCCATATCACTTCTAGCACCTAGCTTGGATTGTGACAAACTTAATATCATAGCACAAGGTTAGGGTCTCCAAGGATGTTTGAAAGCCGCATCAAATATAGCTATATTCATGGATGTGAAGCACACTACATCTATAAGTAGGAGATTACGAGATGTTTAGAAAAAAATTTCTTTCTTTCATGATCTATGTCATATGATAATGTGTACCTAAGGGTTTCTGCTCTAACAATTGTTCTTTCTTATTTTTAGACAATGCCTGTAAGAAGATTTCCAATATAGAGAGGGTCAGTTCTAACGAGGGAAATGTCCTTCAAGCCCCTAATGACCCATCGGCCAAGAAAGTGAAAAATGTTGAGTTTTGAGCTGCTATCTTTATGCTTGCTTAATCCATGACTACCCAAGTGAATCAAGAGCGATGTTCATCTTAATGTTGGTATAACAATGATGAGAGTGAAAGAATTCATATAGATGAACCCATCAAAGTTTGATGGGTCTAAGGTGAATGAAGATCCATAAGAGTTTATTAGTGAGGTTTACAACACCATGGCTATTATGGAGGTATTTTCTAAGGAGAAGGCAGAACTAGTATCCTATCAACTAAAGGGAGTTTCTCAAGTATGATTAAACCAATGAAATGTGGAGAGAGTTTATGCGGCGCCCATGAACTAGAAAACATTTAATGTGGCTTTTTTGATTGCTTCTTTCCACATGAGTTGAGAGAGATGAAGATGATGAAATTTACTAACTTGAAGCAAAGGAATCTGAGTATGAGGGAGTACGTCCCCACTTTTATAAAGTTGTCCAAATATGCTCCAATATTGATGATCGATTCTCAAGCCCGTATGAGCAAGTTTGTTTTGAAAGTGTTAGACTTGCTTGTCAAGGAATGCAAAATTACCATGCTTATCAAAGTGATGGGCATTTCTTGGTTGATGACATATATCAAACAAATTGAAGAATAAAAGTTTAATGAGAGGAGTTCTAGGGATTCCAAGAGGGATCAGGAGATAATGGCAGCTTCTCATACCAAAAGTCTGGTGCTAATGATCGTGCTTAACAAGGTCAAAGGTTTTCTGATTAAGATTCATCTCATGCTTAACAAAGATAGGGTGTCAAACCCTAAACCCCAAGAAGGTAGTGCTAGTGGATCTTCTTTCTCCACTTGTCAAAAGTATGATAGGAATCATGGGACAAATGCATAGTGAGTACCAATGCTTATTATGGATGTACAAATATGGGGCATAAGATAGTTGATTATCCATATATTTCGAACAAAGATAGGGATGATCTTCCATAGGGTCATATTACTCCTTTGGGCCAGCAAGTGCAATAGGGTGCTCTTTCTATCTTGGATAGTGATACCACTGAAATAGATTTTGTGCTTTTTAGACTCGATGGAACTATGAGAATTCGTTGGATGTGATTATAGGTATGTTGCAGGTCTTTTACTTTGATGTCTATGTATTGTAGGACCTTGATGATAATCTATTTTTGTATCCCTTTTTGTGTCTATGAAGTTTGATATGTCTTGAGAATTTTCTAGAGTCTCTTTTTGTATATGCCCATGTTGGTGAGTTATGACAATTATGAATGAATCCTTTGATGGTGCTATGCATGACAAGTATGCATAAATGTAATTTTTCTCATACAAGCATGACATTGTAATGATGAAAGGTGTATACTTGTATTACAATCAAGATGAAATAAGCTATTTTATGAACAATTTTTATGAAATAGTATTGCTAGTTATTCAATTTCCATATGAAAAGCTTATGAATTATGATATGTGACAAGTGTTACGTGGGATTTTGACTTATCATCGAATGGACTTTGAGGTGAAAAAATAACCCAAGGGGTTCTTATTAACAATCTCTAATCCCATATCTACGTGTCACCATAGGATTATTGCCTTTATAGCCTAGCTAGTGGATCTACGTATCGCACATATTTATGACACTCGCTTGGGTTGGGGGACGGGGGAGGGGGTGTATTACCTTTGGCAAATAGATTCCACCTTTTTTGGTGTATAAAAAATATGAAGATTTCATGTAATAGGTTGTATGATCTTATAGTCAGTTACGATAGTTATCCCATGCATGACATGACTATTTATGACTCATGCTTTTTATACTCTCTTTTACAAGATCTATTATGCATTGGCCATATATAAGATTTATTTATGCTTAACATATATTTCATATCATTCTTGATTTTGATCAATTGCATATCATGATTCGTGACATGTTGCATTGTTGTCATACTTAGTATATTCAAAGTACTAATGTATACTTTCCTTTTCAACATTGTATCATAATGTAGAATTGACTATCATGCTCTTACCTCAAGTGGCTAATTGATTCTCCACAAGCTTGAACTTGGTAACTCCTCATGCTCTGAGAACGTGTTATGCTTCGACATGTTTTCTTTTCTACTTGCTTTATTTCATTTTATATATCGAGTTAGCTAGGGGTTGTCCTAGTAACTCATCTATACTTTAAAGGCTTTTTGACAAAATGTGTAAGAGTCTATTGTCTTATGCCCTTTTTGCTATTCTATGATTGTTTTGTTAGATTTTTTTGGTATTACATCCACGTTCTTATTCTATACTTATCTTATGTATACTTAATTAATATGCTATGGGCTTGATTGGAGTTTCTTCAAGAATCCTAATCGTCGTGTCATGTCTAATGTCTAGCGTCTACCTTGGATCATGACAGATAAGCTAGATAACGATCATAATATCCACAACTACAAAACCTTTCTAATGATCCGATCTCACATGTACAAGCCTCTATACATATATAGAAACAAAAGAAAATACAAGTATTTAGATGTTCTTGTTCTTAAGCAGAATAAAAACATAATAAGGATCGCGAGGATTCACTGAGGGACTACCTCTCAAGACTCCTACAAGTGCTCGAACTGAAAATAAAAAGGAGGATAATCAGATGATATGAGCTTGTAACCTACACAAGTGTAAAAGCAAGGAGTGAGTATCAAACAACAAGATACCGAATAAGTAAATACTCACAAAGTAGAAATGAAAAATGGAAATAATCTTACCATATCAACCGAATATACAGAACTACAACATGCAATTAAATCAGCACAACCTAGATAATTCATAATTTCAGAAGCATATAGTTTACTTCACCGACACAACTAATCTCTACTAGTTAAAGTCATCCAATTCAATAGACTCATGGAAGTAGATATTCACAACCAGAATAAGCAAGTAAATTTCATATTAATGCAAATGCAATGTTAAATAACATAATGCATATCTGTGCTATGATACACATTCACTGATAATCTCAGGCGTATTCATGAAGGACAAACATGGTCCATGTATCTGTTAGAATTATTTTCATTCGAAATAATTTGTGTCTAGCTAGAACCATTTCCATTTGACTTTTATAGTATCTCGATGGAACCATTTTTCTTCGGTATAACTTGTATCTAGTCAGAACCATTTTTCTTCGGCTTTAAATTACTGTGGATCTTAATCAATTTTCAGAACCAATGAAAATAAATACACAAACACATATGTGTGTGATAAAGTCCAAAATAAAAAGTCGTTCAAGTCAACAATCACGAAAATCCTCTCATGTAGAATCACCATCATCAATCAAGTTTCCCAATTCAAAAATCACATTGATACATAAAATCACGTTGACATTTTATTACACTCTTAATTTATTAATTCACTTCATTGAAGAATTCATTCCATCGACAACTCACCTTACTCCCCCAACATAAAAAGGAAATATAAGGTTCAACATACTTAACTAAAGTTTAGAAATTCACTTGTCACAAATCAATCATCCAATCACCCAACACTTGAACTTTTTCTTTATTCAACAAAATCTATTCAAATATGGAATCTCAATAAGAATACAAGAACTATGACACATAATTCATGAAGTTTGAAGATTGAATTCAAAATAATTCAAAATTTTATTTTCAATAAAGTAGAGGTAAATTTGAAAATAAAATATTTTAGAAATCACCAATAAAAATTATTTAAAAAATAGAGTTGAAATCAGTCCATAATCCTCAATTCGTCAAAAATTTATGTTCATGGGAGAATTTCCAAAGTTTAAAGTTAAAAAAATCAGAAATTAGATGTTGAAATCATGAAATAATTAATGAAAATCTAAGATTCTAAGTTAAAGTCACTCACCCAATAAATTAATCTTGAAATACCACTTTAAAATTTTCATACTAGAGTTTTCAAAGCTTAAAATAAAAAATGGGGAAGAAACCCCTAAATCAGTCCCAAAAAGACCCCTTTAATGCCGTTTAAGTAGCTCGAGGGTCATTTTTGCAACACCACCAAATAAGTAGGTGTTGCTTAAGAAATCGAGATGTCACTTCAGCGGCTACTACTTTTGCGAGCACATGACGACTTAAGCAGAGCCTGCCTAAATGGAGGGTATCGCTTTAGCCATGGTTATCTGCTTTAGTGGTGATCGGTTAACTGACCAAGACACTGCTTAAGCGGGACCTGCAACCCAGGTACCAGCAAAATAGTCCAATCAAGACATAAGCTCGGAATTGACTCTAAAAAATTTATTTGAAACCTCATACACATAAATCATACATACTATCCTACTAAAGTCGATGTTGTAGACTCAATAGACTTGTCACAATTAAAATCAAGGTATCCTTGATCCAAGACTCGTAATTCTAGTTGGTACTAAAATTATTTTTGAACAACTATAGTCTTTTGAAAACTCAAAACTTCAAAATTTCTCAATTTTTAATAAAATTTTAAAATTAAGTCCATAAATTGATCAAACATGACTCAAAATAACTATCGGGAGGAATAAAATAATAATTTAAAAAAATGAAGAATAACCTTCAAAATCATTACATAAAAAAGTGTTTTTTCTCATTTTTTTTTAAAAAATTATTTATCTAGGAAAAATAATAGATAAGAATAGTTGCAAATCAAAGATTTTATATAATAGGTTTCCACATACTTCAATACAAATGTACACCACACGTTACAATTATATACACACATGTGGATTATCTGTAACTAGCAAGCTAAATCCTCAACTATTCAATACACTAGCTATAGGAGCAACTGTTAGTGCGTGTCCAATATATATGTAATTGTCTCAATCTATGTGATATTGATAGATTTTTCAATATTTTTTAAAATTTTAAATTGTTAATTATTGCATTTGTATCTGTTTTATCCTAATTCTAATAGTTACACGACTTAAAATAATGAGAGAAGTACTAAAAACACCTTCGAACTTTGCACAAATTATTAGTTTCATCCCTAAACTAATATTTTTTAAAATTTTAAATTGTTAATTATTGCATTTGTATCTATTTTATCCTAATTCTAATAGTTACACGACTTAAAATAATGACAGAAGTACTAAAAACACCTTTGAACTTTGCACAAATTATTAGTTTCATCCCTAAACTATTGATATGCCTAAAGACACCCCCAACTTGGTGAACTAAACTTAAATACACCATTCCTATTTCACAACAAAAATATGTCATTCACTCACTACACAGGCTTAAAAACACTCCTTAACTTGACAAATTAAGCTTCTATGTACATATATATATATATATATATAATAGGAAGCCGTGTATTTAAGTTTAGTTGGCCAAGTTGAGGAGTGCATTTAAGCCTAATTCACCAGGTTTGAGGGGTGTTATTGAGCCATGTGTAGCGCGTGAATGAAACATTTTTGAGTATGAAATAGGAGGGGCGTATTTAAGCTTAGTTGCCAAGTTGAGGGGTGTTTTTAAGCATATTAATAGTTTAGGGAAAAAACTAATAATTCGTGTCAAGTTTGATGGTGTTTTTGGTACTTCTCTCTAAAATAATTGATTAGGTTGATATAGTAAAATGATAATTAAAGTAGCTGGAAAAATGATTTTTTAGGGGTAATATTATAAAATCGCCGTCGAAGCAACCGAAAAAATAATTAATAGAAATGATATAGTAAAATCAAGCAGTTGAAGCAGGCACGCCAATCAACAACTGCCTTAAAAAGATTAAATTTACAAACTCACAAAAATAATTTTATGGGTCTCATATAATAAAGGAGAAAAAGCAGCAGCTCAAACAGGCTTGTCGTCCTACAACTGCCAATTTCTTCACATTTATTAGATAGTTTTACCTAACTAGTTACATATAAGTAAACCAAACCTTCTCTTACCATGAAAGTCTTGATGGACGTAGTTATTTCTATCTGTACTAATCATAAGAGCGCATGCTATCACGAGGCCAACACATGTTATTTTTTTTAATCTTGATTTATGTGACAGTGATAGATTTTTTATACATATATTTTAAAATTTTAAGTTGTTAATTATTGTGAGTTATAGCACATTGCACGAGCCCAACACATGTTAGTTTTTGGTCTCGATTTATGTGACACTTATAGATTTTTGAAAAAAGTACACAAAACATGCCTAATGTGAAATTCTTTATCCTTAATAGACCCAATCCAAAATACTTACCCTTAATGGACCCATGTCCCAAACTATTTACCTTCTTATCCTACTTTCCCCTTTTATTTTTCTCTAACATCATGCTGACATCATGTTGATATCAACATGAATGCTATGAGATAATCCTTTGTGATACTCCAATGATACACACACACACCCCTATACTGGTGTCATATAGAATGAACTCAATCCACTATGATACTGTAACACCTGATAAAATTACCAAACTAACCCATAGAAGAGATGTGCGCATAATGCGTCTTTCCATGCTTCGATGGCAAATCCGAGGTAGGATATGCAATCATCATGAAAAATTGAGTGGGAAAGTGGCCTTGGTTGATTTTTAGAGCAACAGGATCAAAAGATAATTTTTTGATGTGAAAATGATTTCTAGAATAAGTGCGCGACGGGTGTGCGACGCGCACTTGACGCGGACTTACACTTAGTTTTGGTCCCAATATTTTCTACAAGATGAGAAATTCGATCGGAGACTTTTCGATGAAAATCCCAGAAAATTGCACAGGTTTGCATCACGGACTCTATGTACCCAAGGCGAACTTTTTTTTTCCAATTTTGTGAGTGGCATTCCAGACCTTTCCCAATCCCTCATAAACTTAAAAAAAGATCTAAATAGGGTTGTTTTGAGCGTGAAAAAGGTATTAATCTCCATTCTAAGTCCTTTTCTAAGTTCTTGAAAAAGACTAGGGCTAAAGAGAAGAGAAGAGGAGCATAAATTCAAGGATTTTGAGGAGAGTTCTTCGAGGATTGATGGTCAAAAGCTTTACACCAAGTATGTAAGGCTAAACTAAAGCATGCAATTGTTCTTCCATGTGCCCCTATTGATGGTAATAGAGGAGTTGGGCGTCCATGAGTCCATATACATGTTTCTTGAATACTTTCTTAAAAATTATATATTATATGTTTTTTCATGCGTTGATGATCATCATAAAATTGTTTTACTGATTTAATGTTTCCATTTGAGTTATTTTCACAAGCCCTATATGTTATTTCATAAAATATACATGAATATACCTAGGGATGGAGTCTAAAGCCTTGACTTGAGTATGTTGATTGTAATCTTGATGTGAGTATGAGGTTGAGTTAATTAAGCTTGATGATCCTATGAGTATTCATAATTGAGTTCTAAAGCTTTGTCCAATTGGCATCTTCTTCATGATGATCTGAGTCCTTAAGTTCCTAAATGAGCACTAAGTTGATGAATTGATTAATATGTTAGGCTGAAAGTCCCTATTGAGTTGAATTAATGAGATGGTGACAGTCTCCATCAGACAAATTGATTTGATAAGTGCCTCCACGAGATTAATTGAGATGATTGATTGAGATGGGGAGGAGTCTTATGAGCATTGAGTCTTGGAAGGAGTATTGAGCATCGAAATGAGTAAGAATAAATTAACTCGCTCTCATTAACTATGTTGCCAAGCATAGGTGAGGATTAAAACCATTATATTAAGGTTCCTTCTTGAGTTAAAGTCCTTGAAAGCAATGGAGGATTTGTTGAGGCTGGATCCCTAGTGGATTTAATTCGTTCTTTACTTGGCAAGTATGGAACGACTGAGTATATTATGAGTTGATGTTATTTCTATATATCTACCTTTATCTGTTTCATTCAACTATTTCACATACTCGTACATTTCACGTATTGATGTCCCCTTTGGACTGCATCATTTATAATGCAGAGGCAGGTACTAGAGATCGTCAATAGGCACATCGTTGAGGATCCGACCATTCAGCTGAGTTGGTAAGCCTTCTTTACTTCGGAGGATCATTGCCTTATTTTCATCTAGGTTATTAGAGTTAGACTTGAGTTAGCTTTACTTTTGATTTGAGGTAGCCATGGGTCTATCATTGGCACCATTTGATAGTGATAGAGGCTTTATAGACTAGAGTTACGTTATTGATGTTGAGATTTTGTTGAGCTAGCTTCTTTCGTACTAGCCTGTTTTATTTATATTATTTTGAGACTTAGACTGCCTGTTTATCTTCTTTAGTCTTCCACTGATTGATAGAGTTTATTAAATGAACGAATGTAATGAGGCCAAGTGGTTTGCTTGGGGACTAGCTATAGTCTCTGAGTGCCGACCACATCTCGGGTACCTTCCTGGGGCATGACAAACTTGGTATCAAAGTATAGAGTTCAAGTGTCCTAGGGAGTCTATGAAGTTGTGTCTAGTAGAGTCTTGTTTATGGGTGTGTTGTGGACCATACTTCATAAGGAGGAGGCTATCGACATTAGTAATGGTTACACTTCTTTCATGATCTGATTCATGCGATAGAGTTAAAACTCTATGCAAAATTTCTTCTAATTCGTGTTCTAAGCATCGTAGAGTTGTGATCATACCTCCTAGAAGAGTCGTCAGAGGTAGAGGGCATCTCGCCAGGCAGAATGTTAGCCCACCCGAGCCCAAGGACATAAGGAGCCCATAGATCCAGCTGTCCCTATTGAATAGCCCCCTCAAGTTGAGGTTTCTAATGCTGAGCTTCGCCAGGCTATCCAAACTCTAACCCAGGCTATCATAGCACCTACTGCGAGGCAAGGAGCGGGTAGACAGGATGCACAGGACATATCTAGAGTCCGAGAATTCTTGAGGATGAATCCGCCTGAGTTCACAGGGTCTGCATCTAATGAGGTCCTAAGAACTATGTGGAGGAGCTTCAAAAGGTGTTCCAAGTTATGCATATGCTTGATGCTTGTAAAGTTGAACTGTCTGCCTACCACCTCAAGGGTGTGATAGGCTTTGTTTGACCAATGGAAGAAGGGTAAAGGAGATGAATCCCTATTCCTAACTTGGATCGTGTTCGAGGAAGCCTTCTTAGGGTGTTTCTTTCCAAGAGAACGAAGGGAGTCCAAGGTACAAGAGTTCTTGAATCTGAAATAGCGCCTTATGACTATGTAAGAGTATGGGCTTAAGTTCACTCAGTTATCTCGCTATGCTCCGAATAGGGTTACTGCCATGAGGGAGAGAATGGGGATATATGTTTATGGGCTGAATAAAGGGCCAAAGAAAGATGGAAGAGGAGCTATGCTTGTGAGCGACATAGACATTGGGAGTTTGATGACTTATTTGCAACAAGTTGATGAGGAGAGACAACATGACAGAGAGGAGTTCAGAAATAAGTGGACTAAGACATCCAGCCATGAGGTTGGAAAGAGAGGGAATCGTAACAAATTCCAATCAGGGCCAACACCATCATCATCTAGTGAACCTATATCCAGAAATAGGAATGATCAGAAGTCTTAGAACTTTGAAGCCCAAGGATCTCAGTCACAGGCTAGTATTGGTCAAGGTTCACAAGGTTAAGCCACCATATGGTAAGTGTGGCAGATTACACTTGGGTTGATATCGTGAGGGGAGTGATGCATGTTTCAAGTGTGGCCAAGTGGGTCACTTCTAGAGAGAGTATCCAAAGTGGGCTGATCGGGCTCAATCTTCTGCACCAGCCTCACCAACCAGAGGAAATTAGAAAGGTACTACGTCAGGCTCAAGCGGAGCTGCAAACCGTTTGTTTGCCATAGGTAGTGTCCAAGATCAGGAGAACTCCCTAGATGTTGTGATGGGTATGATTCGAGTCTTTACTCTTGATTATTATGTTTTGATGGATCCAGGTGCCACATTGTCATTTGTAACTCCTTATGTGGCTAGTAGATTTGATAGAACTCCTGGGAGTCTTCTTAAACCTATTGATATTTCTACTCCAGTGGGTGAGTCTATTCGAGCTGAAAGAATCCATAAAGATTGTGTAGTGTCCATTCATCATAAGGAATACTCTTGTTGATCTGGTTGAGTTAGAGTTGATTGATTTTGATGTGATCCTAGGCATGGATTGACTTCACTTCTCTTATACCTCTATTGATTGTAGAGCCCGAATCGTTAAGTTTCAATTCTTGAATAAATTGGTTCTAGAGTGGAAGGGTGATTCTGTTGCACCTAAGGGAAAGTTCATCTCCTACCCGAGGGCCAGAAGGCTAATTTCCAAAGGTTGTATCTATCACCTCGTGCAAGTTAAGTCTAATGATGTTGAGTCTCCTTCTCTTGAGTCAGTTCCTATTATGAGTGAGTTTCATAGAGTGTTTCTTGAAGATCTGTCTGGAGTCCCTCCTGATAGGGAGATAGACTTTGGGATTGATGTTCTTCTCGATACCCAGCCTATCTAAATTTCATTTTATAGGATGCCCCCGTTGAGTTGAAAGAGTTACAAAGTAGTTGAGATTTTGAGTTCTTAGTCATATCCTTTGGGTTGACGAATTACCTACAGCCTTCTTAGACTTGATGAATAGGGTGTTCAGAAAATATCTTGATATGTTTGTGATCGTGTTCATCAATGACATCATGGTGTATTCGAGAGATGAGGAGGCGCATGGCAATCACCTCAGAGTTGTCCTCCAGACTCTTAAGGACCATGAGTTGTATGTAAAGTTCTCAAAATGGTAAGTTTTGGCTCAATTCAGTGGCCATCCTAGGCCATGTTATTTCAGGTGATGGTATTTGAGTAGATGCCCAAAAGATTGAAGAGGTTAAGAACTGGCCTAGTCCAACCTCTCCAATTGACATAAGAATTTTCTTGGGGTTGGCAGGTTATTACTGACGATTTGTTGATGAGTTTTCTTCCCTATCCATACCATTGACCATATTAACTCAGAAGAAGGTCTAGTTTTAATGGTCTAATGAATGTGAGAAGGTTTTTAAAGAGTTGAAGACTAAATTGACTACTACACTAGTTTTAACCTTGCCCGATGGGACAAAAGACTTTGTAATATGTTGTTATGCTTCAAGAGTTGGGTTGGGTTGTGTACTAATTTAGAGAGGGAAAATGATAGCCTATGCTTCTAGACAACTTAAGGTTCATGGGAAACTATCCGACTCATGATCTTGATGAAACGACCCCAAAAAGTTTCCGAAAATGTGCCTCACAAGTGCCCATAATCATAATTTCCATATATCTCAAAATCTATGCGTGGTATCAAAAGTCCAACTTCATATTCACGATCAAGGGGAAAAATTGAGTGGGGAATAAGTCTAAACCCAATTCTAGATCAACTGTATCAAAATTCCAATATCCCAAAAATTTGATTTCCAGAATTGATCCGTGTTGGTACTGCTACATGCAGTCGTTGCGGACCTGTGTAATAATGACCTCTGCATTGGGTCCATATCGCGGACTAGATGTGTACCTATGTTGTTTTATTGCCAATTTTTCATGTTCGGTCCAAGACCTTTGGGTCTTGGGCCTAAGGTTTCCTATGCTTAAAAAAATATATATACTTAGCCATATTTCACCTTCATATCATACAAGACATTCCTCAATACTCTCTCAAACACTTAGACAAATATTTCACCCAAAATTCAAGTGCCAAATGTCATTCCGAATCTAACGACTTCATTTAAGCTTCAAGTCTCCATTCAAATCTTCTTCAAAGAAAATCCCCAAAGTTGAGGTATGTGGGTTTCAACCATTGGGTCCTTTCACCCATGGTGCCCAAGCTTCCTTTTTACTTAAATTGCATGTTTCTAAGTTGATTTACTTATGGGTCTTACTTATTAAGAATTTGACTATGAGCTAAGTAGGGGTTTCATAAAAGTGTGACTGTTTAAGCATGTTTTGAGCTATGAATCTATGATCTATCTTGAGATTTGATGAAGGGTTTTGATGTATATTGCATGATGGTATTACCAAGTGTTGGTGGGTTGATTTACTTCAAGTTTTCGTGCATGACTTCACTCTTGAATTGCATAGTTTTACACTAGCATTACTCACCCACCAAGTGTTTGATAAAATGTCTGGTTAGGGTTTCTTGAGTTGTTGAAGGCCTAATGCATGGTATATGAGTTATGCGAATTCATGATGATGAAAGGAAGGTATATATGTGTTTATTTTATGAAAGGTATCTTTCGTGTTGCAAGTTGACCATAACCAAGTTAAGAGGTTGGTACCTCAAACACCTTGATGGGAGGTGGTAAACCCAATAACCAAGTTAAGGAGTTGGTACCTCAAACACCTTGATGTGAGGTGGTAAACCCACTAACCAAGTTGAGGGGTTGATACCTCAAAAACCTTGATAGGAGGTGGTAAACCCATTAACCAAGTTGAGGGGTTGGTACCTCAAACACCTTGATGGGAGGTGGTAAACCCATTAACCACATTGAGGGGTTGATACCTCAAACACCTCCAAGGGGTGGTTTACCTTGGATTCCAAGTACTAAGTGGCTTGGTCTAAGATGATGGTCTCTTCCTACACTTGTACTATGTTTCTAAATATAAGCATGTTTTACTTCAAGCATTGATCATGCATGCTATGTTGCTAATATACTATCTCTTGCGTATGATTATGCATTTTGATTACGTTGCCTGTCTATTGTTGCATTGCATACTACATACTTAGTACATTCAAACGTACTAACACATACTCTATGCTTACATGATGTTACCATGTAGGAACTGGAGCTCTTCACGATTATCCTCATCCTCCCTGTGGCTACTACTATCTTCTCAAAGTAAATTTGGTGAGTCCTCAACTCTGGGGATGATATTTCATGTTCTTATATTATGTAAAGACTTTCACTATCCATTTATGTGCCTTTGACTATGAGGGTGAGCCCGAAAAGTTGTCTTGGCCCCAGCTCAATTCTAAGTTTAGAAGTGTTGCTGGACAAGTTATGTAATTATGCTTGAGGTTGACTCTCTTTGACTCTTTTGATGTTTTATGATACGAAAGACTTCTCTTAGCCCCTTATCCTTATTTCTATTGTCTTATGGTTGTTTAATTGCTTCCGCGACCAAAGATGTGTAATGATATGTTAAGAGGCTTATTTGGGGTCCCTTCGGGTTCCCCATTCGCCGTGTCACGTCTAGGGCCTAGGCTTGGGTCGTGACAAACTTGGTATCAAAGTACTAGGTTGTTAATGGTCCTCAACATCCAACATACTACGTCGATTAGAGTCTTAGTCATGGTTGTATTGTACCTACGACTATGAGTAAGAGGCTATGAGACGTCTTAGGAAATATTTCCCTTCTTCTTGATCTGTGTCATGCTATAGAGTCAAGTTAAGGCCTTCCCCTAAGGAATATTCTTTGCTATGCTAGATCATGCCTAACACAAGAGGAAAGAGAGCCCGTACTCCCGAAGAACAATCGGCTCATGGAGAGCTTCGAGATGCTCTCACCTTGCTAGCTCAAGCCATTACTAATCAAGTCAATCAAGGGGCCCAAGTCCCTCATGCTCTGACTCCGGCATCTAGGTTAAGGGATTTTATGAGGATGAACCCACCGGAGTTCCATAGGTCAAAAGTGGATGCAAACCCTCAAGAATTTATAAATGAGGTATACAAGGTGTTGGATATCATAGGTGTTAGGATAGAAGAGAAGGCGGAGTTGGCAGCTTAATTACTCAAGGGGTGGCTCAAATATGGTACACTCAATTTAAGGCGGAGAAAGGAAACAACAATGTGAGTCTTTGGGAGGAGCTTAAGGCGACATTTCTCAACCGGTTCTTCCCTCTTGAGCTTAGGAAGGCCAAAATGATAGAGTTCATGAATCTGAAGCAAAGGTCATTGGGTGTGAGGGAGTATACCCTCAAGTTCAACCAACTATCTAAATATGCTCCACACTTGTTAGCCGATCCGAGGTCTAGAATGAATAAATTTGTGATAGGTGTATCTGATTTGGTGATTGAGGAGTTTTGCTCTGCTATGTTGATAAGTGACATGGATTTGTCCCACCTAATGACATATGCCAAACAAATGAAGGGGGAGAAGTTGAGGAAAAAGAGGAGTAGTGAGGCCAAAAGGGCCCGTTTTGATAGTAGGTTTGAAAGTCTCAAAAGTGGTTCGTTTCATCAAGGCCAAGGGTCTACTCATGCTCCTAATAGAAGGTTTTCCGATGACAACCCAAGGGTCCAAGGTGATGGTGGTGTGGCGCTCAATGTTATGTGTCCAAAATGTGGTAGGGTTCATAGAGGCCCATGTTTGAGGGACACCAATGCTTGTTTCGGTTGTGGTGAAGTGGGGCATAAAAAGTTTGATTGTCCTCGTAATCCAAACAAGGGTGGATATGTTCGTCCACAAGGCTGGGGTGCAAATGCAGTTCCTTTGGGGAGAGGAGGCCAACAAGGTGGTACTCCAAGGCATAATCGATTCTATGCTCTTCATGAGAGGCAAGGGGTTGATGAGGTTCCCGATCTCGTCACCAGTATGTTAAAAGTCTTTGATTTTGATGTGTATGCATTGGTAGACCCGATGCTACTCTTTCTTTTGTTACCCCCTTTGTTGCCAAAACATTTCACGTTGAGCCCGAATTGTTGTGTGAGTCTTATGAGGTGTCTACTCGCATTTCTGTATCTATTGTTGCTAGAAAGGTCTATAGAAATTGTCTCATTTGCATTTTGCATAAAATGTTGCCTTGTGATCTTGTTGAGTTGGATATGGTGGATTTTGATGTCATTCTTGGGATGGATTGGTTTCATGCATATTATGTCTTTATTGATTGTAGGACCCGTAGCGTCCTATTCCAATTCCCAACTGAACTCTTCCTTGAGTGGTAGAGTCATGGTGTGGTGGTCAAGGGTAGCTTTATTTCTTGTATTAAAGCCCAAAGGTTGATCTCTAAGGGGTGTCTCTATCATCTTGTGAGAGTTAAGGATGTGGAGTCTAAAGTCCTTCCCATAAAGTCGATTCCGGTGGTTAATTAGTTCCTCAATATCTTCCTTAGTGAGCTTCCCGGTGTTCCTCCCGAAAGGGAAATAGATTTTGGCATAGATCTCCTTCCCGACACTCAACCTATTTCTGTTCCTCCTTACCGTATGGCCCCGGCGGAGTTGATAGAGTTGAAAGAGCAATTAAAGGATTTATTGGAGAAAAGTTTTATTAGGCCTAGCTAATCACCTTGGGGTGCACCGATGTTGTTTGTGAAGAAGAAGGATGGTTCTCTTAGAATGTGCATTGATTACTGGCAACTTAATAGAGTCATCATCAGAATAAGTACCGTCTACCAAGGATTAATGATCTTTTTGATCAACTTCAAGGGGCTAGTCTTCTCTAAGATTGATCTTCGTTCTGGGTGTCACCAAGTGAAGGTGAGGGAGTGTGACGTTCCCAAGAGGCCTTCCAGACTAGGTATGGACATTATGAATTTGTGGTTATGTCCTTTGGGTTGACCGATGCACTGACTATCTTCATGGATCTCATGAATAGGGTCTTCAAACCTTACCTTGATTTGTTTGTGGTGGTATTCATTAATGATATCTTTATCTATTCACATAGTGAGGAGGAGCATGTAAGTCACGTAAGGGTGGTGTTACAAATCTTGACGGAAGAGAAGTTGTATGCTCAGTATGAAAAATTTGAATTATGGTTGAAGGAGGTTGCCTTTCGAGGTCATATGGTGTCGGGGGATGGTATTAAAGTGGATCCTAAAAAGATGGAAGATATTAGAAATTGGCCTAGACCTTTGAATCCATCGGACATTAGAAGCTTCTTGGGCTTAGTAGGTTACTACCGAAGGTTTGTGAATGGGTTCTCTTCTATCGCTTCTCCTATGACTAAGTTGACTCAAAAGATGGCTAAATTTGTATGGACCAAAGAGTGTGAAAAGAGTTTCTAAACCTTGAAAGATAAGGTTGTCTCTACTCCTAGTTTGTCACTACCGGAAGGGTTAGAAGGATTTGTTGTGTATTATGATGTCTCACGAATTGGTTTAGGTTGTGTTTTGATGCAAAATGGTAAGGTGATAGCCTATGCTTCTAGATAACTCAAGGTGCATGAAAAAGATTATCCTACCCATGATCTTGAATTGGCCACCGTGGTTTTTGCTTTGAAACTTTGGCGTCATTATTTGTATTGGGTGCATGTTGATGTGTTTTCCAATCATAAGAGTCTCCAATATGTGTTCATTCAAACGATCTCAACTTGAGACAAAGAAGGTGGTTACAACTTCTTAAGGGTTATGATATGAGTGTGCATTATCATCCTGGTAAGGCTAATGTTTTGGTCGATGCTTTGAGTAGGGTGTCTATGGGTAGCCTAGCTCATGTTGATTATGGGGGCAAAGAGGTGGCTAGAGAGGTCCATCAATTTGCTAGATTGGGGGTTAGGTTGGAAGAGGTTGATAATGGTGGTATTGTGGTTGTTGATAGTTTGCTAGATTGGGGATTAGGTTGGAAGAGGTTGATAATGGTGGTATTGTGGTTGTTGATGGTTCAAAATCTTCCTTGGTTGATGAGATAAAAGCACAGCAAAATCTTGACCCCTCGTTGTTAGAACTAAAGGCCTTGGTGAGAGATGGAAAAGTGGAGGTTTTCTTCCAAAGGGAAGATGGTGTCCTTAGGTACCACGGTAGGTTGTGTTTGTCTAGTGTGGATGACTTGAGAAAGAGGATTCTTGATGAGGCTCATAATTCTTTCTATTCTTTTCACCCCAGTTCTACAAAAATGTATAGAGATTTGAGGGAAGTGTTTTGGTGGGGCGGTATGAAGAAAGACACTGCTAAGTTTGTATCCGGTTTTCATAGTTGCTGACAAGTCAAAGCCGAGCATCAAAGGCCGGGTGACCTAACCTAAGATATAAAGATCCCAACTTGGAAGTGGGAGGGAATTAACATGAATTTTATGGTTAGGTTGCCTAAGACTAGAAAGGGTTTTGATTCTATTTGGGTTGTGGTTGATAGAATGACAAAATTAGCTTATTTCCCACTGGTTAAAACTACTTTTGATGCTGAAGATTATGCTAAGTTGTACATTCATGAATTAGTTTGATTGCATGGAGTGCCTTTGTATTTCATATCGGATCGTGGTGCTCAATTCACTTCTCACTTTTGGGGGTCCTTCCGAAGAGGTCTTGTTACCAAGGTAAAACTTAGTACGACCTCCCACCCTCAAACGGATGGCCAAGCCGAAAGAATTATCCAAGCTCTTGAGGATATGCTTAGAGATTGTGTATTGGAGTATAAGGGTAGTTGGGATGATCAACTTCCATTGATTGAGTTTGCCTATAATAATAACTATCATGTTAGCATTGGTATGACTCCTTTTGAGGCCCTCAATGGTAGACATTGCAGGTCCCCAGTTGGATGGTTTGAGGTAGGGGAAATGGCTTTGTTGGGTCCGATCTGGTTATGGAGGCTATGAAGAAGGTAAGGTTGATTAGGGAATGGTTGAAAGCGGTCCAAAGTCGTCAAAAGACCTATGCCGATGTGAGGAGAAGAGAGCTTGAATTCAAAAATGGTGATTGGGTCTATTTGAAGGTCTCACCCATGAAGGGTGTGGTTCATTTTGGTAAGAAGGGTATATTGAGTCCAAGATTCGCTGACCCTTATAGAGTGCTGAGGAGGATTGGTAAGGTGGCCTATGAGTTGGAGTTGCCTAGTGAAATGGAATTGGTTCATCAATTCTTTCATGTATCTATGTTGAGGAAGTGTGTGGGTGACCCAAATGCTATTGTACCATTAGATGTTGTGGGGGTTGTGGAAGACAATTTGACTTATGAGGAGGTTCCGGTAGAAATATTGGATAGACAAGTGAAGAGGTTGAGGAACAAGGATGTTGCTTCCTTCAAGATCCTTTGGAGAAACCAACAAGTTGAAAGTGCTACATGGAAGCCGAGGCAGACATGCAAAAGTGATATCCCTACGTTTTCAGTTCCACTCAAGCCTAAGGTACTAATCCCAAGTCCTTATATGATTTCAAGTTATATGTATCAACCCTTATGTCATTTGCATGCATTCATGTTTATGTTGACAAGTTCATGGTGATTTGGACACTTATGTTGAGATTTTTGAAATTGATGTTTTAGTACATTGTTACATTCTTGTTGGGGCTGACGTCTTCATAATTTATCCTTCTTTTGTATGTTTCTTTGACATTTGTGGATGAATGTTCCCAAGGGGGGAAATATTGAAACGACCCTAAAAATTGCTCATAATCGTAATTTCTGTATATCTCAAAATCCGTGTTTGTTATAAAAAATCTGACTTAATATTCGTGATCATGGGGAAATATTGAGTGAGAAATGGGTCTAACCTCGATTTTGAATCCATCGTATCAAAATTCCAATTTCTCAAAAATTTGATTTCCAGAATCGATTTGCGTTGGTACCGCGAGGCGCAGCCGTCACGGACCTGTGTAATAATGTCCTCCGTGTTGGGTCCACGTTGCGGACCAGACGCGGACCTATGTTATCTTGTTGCCAATTTTTCCAGTTCGCTCCAAGGCCTTTGGGTCTTGGGCCTAAGCCCTCCTATGCGTAAAAAAAACACCTATACTTAGCTATATTTCACCTTCATATCATACACGACATTTCCCAATACTCCCTCAAACACTTAGACAAATATTCCACCCAAAATTCAAGTGCTAAATTTCATTCCAGATCTAAGAACTTTATTTAAGCTTCAAATCTCCATTCAAATCTTCTTCAAAGAAATCACCGAGGTTGAGGTATGTGGGTTTCAACCATTGGGTCCTTCCATCCATTGTGCCCAAGCTTCCTTCTTACTTAAATTGCATCTTTCTAATTTGATTTACTTATGGGTCTTACTTATGAAGAATTTGACTATGAACTAAGTTGGGGTTTCATAAAAATGTGACTGTTTAGGCATGTTTTGAGCTATGAATCTTGATGTATCTTGAGATGTGATGAAGGGTTTTGATGTATATTGTATGATGGTATTACCAAGTGTTGGTGGGTTGATTTACTTCAAGTTTTCTTGCATGACTTCACTCTTGAATTGCATGATTATACATTAGCATTACACACCCGCCAAGTGTCTGATAAAATGTCTGGTTAGGGTTTCTTGAGTTGTTGAAGGCCTGATGCATTATATATGAGTTATGTGACTTCATGATGATGAAGGGAAGGTATATATGTGTTTATTTCATGAAAGGCATCATAGTGTTACAAGTTGACCATAACTAAGTTGATGGGTTGGTACCTCAAATACCTTGATGGAAGGTGGTAAATCCATTAACCAAGTTGAGCGTTGGTACCTCAAACCCCTTGATAGGAGGTGGTAAACCCACTAACCAAGTTGAGGGATTTATACCTCAAACACCTTGATGGGAGGTGGTAAACCCATTAACCAAGTTAAGGGGTTGGTACCTCAAACACCTTGATGGGAGGTGATAAACCTATTAACCAAGTTGAGGGGTTGATATCTCAAACACCTCCAAGGGGTGGTTTACCTTGGATTCCAAGTACTAAGTGGCTTGGTCTATGATGATGGTCTCTTCCTACACATGTACTATGTTTCTATATAAGCATGTTTTACTTCAAGTATTGATCATGCATGCCATGTTGCTAATATATTATCTCTTGCTTACGATTATGGATTTTGATTTTGTTGTCTATCTATTGTTGCATTGCATCCTACATACTTAGTACATTCAAACGTACTAACGCATAATCTATGCCAACATGATATTACCATGTAGGAACCGGAGCTCCTCACGATCATCCTCATCCTCCCCGTGGCTAGTACTATATTCTCAAAGAAAATTTGGTGTGTCCTCAACTTCGAGGATGATATTTCTTATTCTTATATTATGTAAAGAATTTCACTATCAATTTATATGCTTGTGACTATGAGGGTGAGCCCAAAAAGTTGTCCTGGCCCTTGCTCAATTCTAAGTTTAGAGGTGTTGTTGGACAAGTTATGCAATTATGCTTGAGCTTGACTCTTTTGATGTTTTATGATATGAAAGACTTCCTTTAGCCCCTTATCCTCATTTCTATTATTTTATGGTTATTTGATTGCTTCAACGACTAAAGATGTGTAATGATATGTTAAGATGTTTGTTTGGGTTCCCTTTGGGTTCCCTATTCACCGTGTCACATTTAGGCCCTAGGCTTGGGTCGTGACACTTGTGTTGGCAGTGGTGGTGTTTGCGCTTCAAATCTGGCGCCACTACTTTTATGGAGTGCATGTGGATGTATCACTGACCACAAGAACCTGCAGTATGTCTTCGGTCAGAAAGAGCTTAACCTGTGGCAGAGAAGATGGTTGGAGTTGCTCAAGGAGTATGATATGAGCATTCTCTACCACCCAGGTAAAGCTAACATTGTTGCTGATGCTCTTAGCAGGTTGTCCATGGGTAGCACGACCCATGTTGAGAAAGGAAAAAAGGAGTTAGCTAAGGAAGTGCATAGATTGGCCCGATTGAGAGTTCAACTTTAAGAGAATGATGAGAGAGGAGTCAATGTTCAGAATGGGTTTGCTTTATCTTTAGTGCCAGAGGTGAAAGAAAAGCAAGACCAAGATCCTGTCATACTTCAATTGAAAGAGACTGTCCACAAACAGAAAGTGATGGTTTTCTCTAAAAGGGGAGATAGAGTGTTGAGATACTAGAGTATATTCTGCATTCTTGATATTGATGGTGTTCAAGATAGAATCATGGGTGAACCCATAGCTCTAGATAGTCCATTTATCCTGGCTCTACCAAGATGTACCACGACTTGAGGAAGTCTATTAGTGGAGTGGAATGAAGAAGGATATTGCTGAGTTTGTCTCTAACTGCCCGAATATCCAACAAGTTAAGGTTGAGCATCAAAGGCCATGTTGATTGGCATAGATTTTGAGATTCCTGAGTAAAAGTGGGAGATGATCAACATGAACTTTATTACTTGTCTACAGAGGTCTCGAAATCAACATGATTCAATATGGGTGATTGTGAATAGGATGACTAAATTAGCTCACTTCTTAGCAGTTAAGACAACTAACACTGCATAAGAGTATGCCAAGTTGTATATCTGTGAGGTTGCATGGAGTTCCCTTCTCTATCATCTTGGACAAAGGAGCTCAATTCACCTCCTAATTTTGGGGATCTTTCCAGAAAGGATTGGGTACTTATAAGGTGAATCTGAGTACTGTTTTTCATCCTCAGATAGATGGCCAGGCAGAGTGTACCATTCAGACATTAGAGGACATATTGAGAGCCTGTGTCCTTGATTTCAAAGGAAATTGTGATGACCATCTACCATTGATCAAATTTTCATATAACAATAGTTATCATGTAAGCATTCAAATGGCTCCATATAAAGCTTTGTATAAGAGAAGATGTAGATGACCAATTGGATGGTTTAAGGTTGGGGAAGCCGAGATGATTGGACTTGATCTTGTCCATCAGTGAATGGAGAAGGTAAAGGTCATTAAAGAGAGATTGAAGAATGCGCAGAGTAGCCAGAAATCCTACACCAATGTGAGGAGAAGAGACTTAGAGTTCGGGGTGAATGATTGGGTATACTTGAAAGTGTCACCTGTGAAGTGTGTCATGAGATTTGGGAGAAAGGGGTAGTTGAATCCTTACTATATTGGTCCCTATCAGATTGCGAAGAGGATTGGGAAGAGTTAGAGTTGCCTTCCGAGTTAGACACAATTCATTATGTGTTCCATGTCTCGATGTTGAAGAAGTGCTTGGGATATCCAACCTTGGTAATCCTTGTTGAGAGCATTGAAGTAAAGGATAGTTTATCTTACTAGGAGATTCCATACCAAATCCTTGATCGTCAGGTTTGCAAGTTGAGAACCAAAGAGATTGCCTCAGTCAAAGTCCTGTGGAGAAATCAATTCATTGAAGATGCCATGTGGGAAGCTGAGGAAGAGATGAGAGCTAAGTATTCGCATCTATTCGGTCCAGATGATGAGAATGTTGAATGTAATGTCCTTACCCTTAACTTAAATTGATTTGTCTATTCTTGAGTTGATATATCTATTCTTGAGGCTGAGCAGAGATTGTTGAGGTTGATAAGGAGTCGAGAGTTTGATTGATTGAGTGAGCATTAAGATAAGTCTTAAGTATATTCATGCCTTAATGTGCACCTTTAATTATAATTCGAGGATGAATGATTCCAATGGGAAGATGATGTGACACCCATTAAAATTATCAAAATACCCCAGAGGAGAGATATGCGCATAACGCGTCTTCCCATGCTCTAACCACAAATTCAAGGTTGGATATGCGATCAACATGAAAAATTGAGTGGAAAAGTGGTCTCGGTTGATTTTTAGTGCAGGGACGGCGAGACGTAACGCCTGTAGCTCACTTAGGCAAATCCCACATCGGAAAAAGAGAGGGAGTTCCTG
>JAPFFP010074202.1:0-23620 GCA_026153255.1 Solanum medicagineum | reverse complement strand
GGTAAAATAGCAAGATTTTCCCTTTCAAGGTATCATTTTCGAAACATGCTGGGTGCAAACAATTTCTGAGGGCGATCGGACTGGGTAAAACCTGAATTAACAGTGGTGCACTTGCGGAATCTCCTTACCGAGGACTTGTGCACCTCCGAGATTAGTCGGGGCTCAAAGAGACTTGGACACTCGGTGCAAATAAAAAAATAAAATTGTAAGATTTAAGGAAGAAAGTATAAACAAGAGTAAGAAGAAAAGAAGAAAGAAAGTAAGAAAAAATTAATCTTTTATATAATTTGAGGATTTGGGATGATGATTATTTAGTATTTTGTTTAAATAATGATAAAGAATAATAAAAATCGTACAAAGTTTTTGTTCATGTATCAAATTGGATATGAATAAATATATGTGGCCTTAATTGAATACATTTTCTTTGAATTGAAATTGTTGATGGCGTAGAACTAATATAACTAGTGAAAAACCTAAAAGTATTACTACTTACTTCAAGAAATAAAAGTCAATTATTATGAATGCTATCTCACGGTTATATGAGTCTCAAGACCATGCATACACGTGCAACACATGTGCGGTGAATATCCTAACTGATGAAAAACCTAAAAGTATTACTGGATTGAAACCTTTCTCAGTTCACATCTTTTTTAGATTTGTTCTGCTCTTACCTACATATTTCCCTTCCTGATATTCAATTGGGACATTGGCTACTATTCCGATCCAAGGAAAAACTATTGGGTCATCAGTCGCCTTACTAGATGCTAGGAGAGGTTGGGGTGGCAGACCATCTTCAGTACTTCTGGGAGGAGGTTCAGATACCACTCTGTTCTCCGCATTTAATTTCTTCCTTCTCACGGGATCTTCAGCACCATCAACAGGTCTATCTACTGCTTCAATGGTCCTAACAGCAGATAGATGAAGTTTTCCTCTGCTTCAGGCTTAGTAGTGATCTGAGATGGATTACTCTTAGTCTCTTAGCATATTGAGAACTATTCCTTGAGTCAGTGCTCCCACTTGCCCCTGATCTTCTATGAGACATCTTCAACCTGTGATAAGGTTAAAAGCTAAATACCACTTTGTGTATTGTTGATAACCAAACTAAGCTCGAGCTAACGAAGAATACTTGCCAAAGGAAATCGAAATACACCGGGAGCAAAATTGTTTACACACAATGACAAGTAAGACATAAAATAGAAGACTCCATTTTCAAATCTAGCTTCTTGTGTTACTGCTATTACTTGCCTTGCTGAATCAAGAGATTCCGCAACTGTACATCACTTAGACATTTGCTCACTTTGTGATCCAAGCTTCTTTTTGAGCACAACTTACCCAAGATCTTATTTACCAAAACAACAGAAATATGTAATCTCTGCTTGATGAAGTCAACCTCAATGAAACCAGTAGATCTAACATAACTAATATATGTTTTTTCTAAAAGTTCAAGAGAATTTGTATATAGCCCAAACAAATGCACTCAACTTAGTTATCATTTACACATATTTATTCATCTATTACAAAAGGTATTTATCATATGTAAATGTGATACAAAAGAGTAAATTATCCTTCTAGCTATACAAATATTACCATTCCCCCTCAAGTGATGTTTGGTCTTGACAAATACTGAGCTTGTCACACAAGAAGGAAAATTGAGTTTAGTCAGTAAATCTGCAAGTTGATCTGCACTTGGCGCATAGCGAACCTATAGAACACCAGATGAAACCTTCTCACGAACAAAGTGAATACCAATTTCAATGTGTTTGGTGTGAGCATGATGAACAGGATTGTTGAAGGGGAGGATGGCTGAATATGAAGATCACCAAAAAGAGAGCGCAACCAAGATATTTCAGCAGTAGCATGGGCAACAGAACCATATTTCGCTCCAGCACTCAAGCGCGACACAACATTTTGCTTCTTAGAAGACCAAGAAATTAAATACGATTATTACCAAGAAAGATACAGTATGCTGAAGTAGACCTGTGGTAGTAGGGCAACCTGCCCAATCTGCATCAGTATAACATGTCAATGAACTAGTTGAGCCACCTGGAATGAACAAACCATGATTAATAGAACCATACAAATAACACAGAATATGTTTCACTGCAGTAAAATGAATGTCCATGGGAAAATGCATAAACTGGGCAACCTGACTGACAGCGTAGGCAATGTCAGGATGACTAAAAGTTAAGTATTAAAGTCCACCGACAAGACTATGATAGAATAATGAAGGATCAGAGAATGGAGGAGATGTATCAGAAGCAGTGAGAGATTTCGGAGAGAGAGGAGTATAACTTGTTTAGAAGAGAAAAGACTTGCACGGTTAAGAAGATCATGAATGTATTTGGATTGATTAAGAAAATAACCATCGTTAAAGTGGAGACAAAGATCACAAGAAAATAATTAACTAGATCGAGATCTCTCATGGAGAATTCAACATAAGAGTCTTGATCGTTGACTTAAGTAATTAACTCGAAGACGAAGTGATGAGAATGTCATCCACATGTAGAAGAAGAATGATGATGTGAGATGCACATTTGTAAATAAAAAGAGAATTATCACAAAAACTATTTCTAAAACCATGTTTGACAAGAAAAGAGGTGAACCGATGAAACCATGCACTTGGAGTTTGTTTTAAGCCGTAAAGGTCTTTGTTCAATCGGCAAACATGATATGGAAATTGCGGATGAACAAAACCAGTAGGTTGTTTCATATATACCAGTTCATTAAGAGTGCCGATGTAAAAAGGCATTCTTAACATCTAGTTGATGAATTGCGCAACCTTTAGTGGCTGGTAAAGCAAAAACAATTCGAATGGTGATTAGTTTCACCCATAGGACTAAACGTTTGATCATAGTCTAATCCATATTTTCATTCTAACCTTGAGCAACCAAACGAGCTTTATAGCGGTCAAGTGAGCCATCTGATCTTTGTTTCACTTTATAAACCCATCGACAACCACTGACATTTACATTAGTAGAAGGCAACACTAAGTCCCAGATGTTGTTGGCAATAAGGGAGTTGTATTCATCTGCCATTGCCCTCTTCCAGTTCGAAATTTTATTGGCTTTAGAAAATGAAGTGGGTTCAGGAGAAAGAGATGATTCAGATGAAATAGGAGATATGCAAGAAAATAAAGATAGAAGAATCTTTGGTTTGAGCTTTCCAGATTGAGCTCGGATGGTCATGGGATGTAGTTTAGAATTAAGAGACGGGGCGATTGTCTCTGAGATATAGATGGAATTGTCCATGGATAGAGTCTCTGTAAACCAGGAGAAGTAGTTACCGGAGATAGAGAAGATTGAGTTTGTAATAATCTTGTTGGTCATTTTTGAGCTTATTTGTCAAAATTACTATGTTACCTTTTTGCAAGTTGCTTTGGACCTATTTTGAACTTCTGTGTTGTTGAAACTGCGATCTTGTGTTTTAAAAGTGGAAAATGCGGGTTTTGGCATTGTTGAAAGTTTAAGTTGTTGAAAAAGTGAGTTTTTATATCATTCTGAGTTTAGGGTGTTGGAATGGAAATTTGATGATTTCATTAGCTCCGAAACGTTGAATTTGGTCTACAAGAAGTTACAAAACTAAATTTGGAGTTAAAACGGAGATTTTGGACCCAAAGTTGCATTTTCAATTAGTTCCAGAGCCTAAGTTTGATTTTGGTCAACATTCGGAGTTCAAAAATTCCAATCAATATTCTGACAGTTTCAGTGGTTTCGGATGGTGAAACTAAACACTAGAACTGGTCTCATTGTAATTTTTGAAGTTTTTGAGGACAGTTTTAGTATTTTGAGTTTTGACTAGTTTTAATGAGGTTTATCAGTAAATGGGTCAAGGAGACCTCAGAATCAAATTACGAGAATTCCATTGAGCCTGGATCACTGTTTCTGATAGGGATGCATGTCTGGTTTGTGCGTATTAGGTTTGAATGGACCTGAGGGTCTGTTTAGGAGATTTTGCAATAGCTGGTTGTAGAGATCTGGTGTACGCTGAATTACCTTCTGCGTTCGAAGGATTGGGCTCTGTGTTTGTGAAGGTCTATGCGCCTTAAGTTCCGCATTTGCGGAGGCCAGCCTTCTTCTAATCCGCATTTGCATACGACCCCTCCACATTCGTGGAGGTCTGTACACATGTGAGCTTCGTGTTCGTGGAGTACACTTCATACCTGAATAGTTTTTATCTAAGAAAACACCATTTTTAACTATGTTCTACATTTTCAAGCTTTCTTCGTTGATTTTTGAAGAGACTTTTTGGGAAAAACTTTTTGGTAAGTATTTCTAACCTCAAATTAATTAATTTCCATTACTTTTCTCTTGATTTTGTCTTCAGTTTTATGATTTTGGATATTTAAAATAGGGTTTTCCATGTCTTTGTTTTGGAAACTTTAAGTGTTGATTTCTCCTTCAATTTGAGCTCAATTTCAGTGGGATTTTCACCCAAAAACTCCTTTTCTTGTGTAGAATAATAATTTCTTGTCAAATTCCAGATTCGTAGATCTCAAATTTTAGTCCTAATTTTGACCATTTTGCCCTTAAACCCAATTCGTGTGAATATGAGTATCAAAATTCATCTCTTGACGTGTATAATCTATTCTTGACAATGGTTAGTTTATTTGGAGCTTGTATTGAGTCTTGACGCAATTGGAAGCTTAGTTGAAGTGCGGTTTTGCCATCGAGGTGGGTTCGGCTAACTTTTTTGGGATTGGATTTGATTTATTGGATATGTTTATGTGGTAATTATAAGATTTGTACTGTTCCATGAATGATTGAGTTGATATGATAGTATTTTGGCGAAAATGTGATATCGGTTATACTGGAATTGGAGTAATTTTTGGGAATTTGTTTGGTAAATTTGAGATGTATTCTTGAGATTGGAGAAGTTTGGATGCTCTTGTGAAAATATGAGACTTGTGATACCATTTGGAAAATTGTGGCAATTGTGATATTTGAGATACTTTCTGGGAATCCATTGTATAACTTGGGACTTGCGAAGTTTGGCATTACTGGTATATTTGGTTATTGGTAAAAGTGTGGTGATTTGAGACATGTGATGGCCTGTGGTACTAGTTGTGACACTTGACATGCCCTTCCTGATTTACTATTGTTATTTATCGATTAATTTAGTATTTTGTTGTTATTTGTATTGACTTGTGGCATTGGCATGCATTCATTTCATATGCATTTGTACCATCCCTTGATCACGCGGAGGTGGCGAGGATTAAGATATTATACAATCTTTTCTAAAAATCCCTTGACCACGTGAAGGTAGCAAGGTGAGATAGTACTACTTTTTAAAACCCGTTGACCATGCTGAGGTGGCAAAGTTAAGATATTGAGACATTGTGACATCCCTTGACCATGCGGGGGTGGTAAGGTTGAGAGATTTCAGTACATAGTCTGCGAGGCCCCGGTTCTATCTGGTAGCTTTAGCTCAATAGATGTGTACACCGGTCGCGCATGTGTGGTGTGTGTATATATATGTATGTATATTGTGTACTAAGCCCTTCAATGCAGGTGATAGGGTTCTTAGTTATTATATGCTTATCCAATTTCTCCTATCTAGTCGATTGAACCTACTGGGTACATTTCGGTGTACTCATCCCTATTATGATTCCTCTGAGCAGAGGTAGCACAAGGACTACCACATGGTAGCTGATCATACTTGAATGGAGTTTTCTTATCATTACCAGATTTTAGTGGTGAGACTCAAACTTCGAGTCACGCTGTTTCTTTGAGGCTTCATTTGTTGTCATCCATATCAGACTCTGTATTTTCTTTATGAGACAACTTTGTATCTTCTCTTTTTCATACTATTTAGACGATTTTGTACTCATGACTCCTGGGTTTGGAATTTTCAACTAAGTGTTATGGTTGTTTTATCTTTGTTTACTTTCCTTTAGTCGCGAATCAGTTTTGGGTCATGACAGAGTCCTAGAGGGAGAAGGACTAAAAGCCGGCAGTAGTGAAGTTGTTACATTAGGATAAGTACTAGTTGGACACATTGGAATTGGTGATAAAGATGAGGAATGTTAAGGTAGGGGACTAGATGTCCTAGATTAATTAGGAGCAGGATAGGAATTGAAAACTCTATTTGGAGATAAAGAAGGAGAAATATAAGGAAACGTGAGAGAAGGAAAAGATAGTGATGATGGGGTTTTAATGGAAGAGAAGGAAATATTTACATACATGCACTTAGAGATTAAAGAGGGATATGGAAAGGAGTGCTCTTGAAAAATAACACGACTGGAAATAAAAACTTTATTTTCTAAAGGGTAAGAGCACCCAAAACCTTCATAATTTGAAGGATAATCAAGAAAAATTGTTTAGATGGAGGATTCAACTTATGTGGTGCATAATCATGAAGATTAGGAAAACAAGAAAAACAAAGACACATCATTGATGATAGGAGGGTAGTTTACCAGGAAGAAGTTCATAAGGAGTTTCAAATTGAGCTTAGAAGAAGGTAGAATATTTAAGATATGACGGCAGTATTTAGTGCTTCAACCCAAAATTGGGATGTAAGAAAGGATTGAAAAAGTAAAGACCAAAGCATATTTAGTATAGTGTGATGCACTTGTTGGCTTTACCATTTTGCTGGTGAGTTTGTGGACATGAAATGCAAAGACAAACACCATTTGAATTTAAAAACTCATGGAATGAAGGAAGTCTAACATATTCGGCAGCTTCCTCACACCGTAGTGATTTGATTTTAATTGAAAGTTGAGTTAAAACATAAGAGTAAGTTTTTTGAACATTAGAAATGCTTCTGATTTTCGTCAAATTGGAAATTCCCACGTAAATTTAGTAAAATATTATGAAATAGAATATAGTAATGAAAACCAGTAAAAAGGGGAGTCGGGAAGGTCCAATGTCAGTGTGAATCAAGTCAAATGGAGATGCAAAAGAAGATATAGATTCCTTAAATGGTAGTTTTGTGTGCCTGCCAAGTTGACAAGCATTACAAAAAGAATCTAATCATTTCGGAAAAGAACATTGCAAATTATTATTTTTAACTAGAATAGAAGGAACACTTATACTAGGGTGGCGTACCCGACGATGCCAAAGAGTTGGAGAAGAATGAGAAGTAGCAAAAGCATGGTGAGCAACAACGGTTGGTAGGAGTTGACAGAGAGAAAGGATAAAAGGGACCCAGACTATTGCACCTGAGAAGCATTCTCTTTGTCTTGAAGTCCTTAATTGAAAAACCAAAAGCATCAAAATCAACTGAACATTGATTAACAGAAGTGAATTTATGAACACTTAATAAATTACAAGAAAGAATTGGAACAACTAAAACATTTTTTACAGAGAAAGTGGAAGAATGAGTAGAGAAAGTATTGTTACCAGTATAGGAGATATGGAGTTGATCATCATTACCTACCATAACACAATCAGTGCCATTGTGAACAAAAGAGAGATGTAAAGGATTGGGTGTCACGTGTGAGGAAGCTCCAGTGTCAACATACCAAGGAGTGTTACTTGCCAGAGTATATAAATGTATAGAGGAGGAAGATTGAAGATCAGAATAGAGTGCTTTAGAACCAAGAGATGGACAATATCTTGCAGTATGAGTAGGTTAAAAACATAATTGGCATTGAAAAGGAGAAGGCGCTACTGGATAACAAGAATAGAAAAGATAAGGACTAATATGCGGGGCAGAATCTAGTATCGAAGAAGCGTGTAGTCATGGAGCAAATTGGGAAGGAACTGTGGAACAATTTCTATGATAGCCATTGTTGTTGTTGCAGTCTCTACCACGACCACCATTGGCAGATCAACCACCATTAGAATTTCTTCCACATCCATGTCCGCGAGAAGACGAATTATGTTTAGCGAGTAAAACAGTTAAAGAATCTGATACGGTAGAGGAAAGACCATTTAATTGAGTTTCATGATGAAATAAAAGAGATTTGGTCTCAAGAAAAGTAGAAAGTTGAACTTTGGTAGAGATTGAAGTGCTAACAGAGAGATATTCGGTAGGTAGGCTACAAAGAACTTGGAGGACAAGATCTGAATCAGAGATAGGATTACCAATTGATGTCAAGGCATCTGCAATGGATTTGAGGCAGTGTACATAATTAGAAATAGAAAGGGAACCTTTCTTAAGGTTATGAAATTGAACCTTAAGTTGGAGAGTTCAAAAACTGACATGATCACAAAAAAGACATTCAATCTATAGTCACGGCTCACGAGCAGTAAGAGCGTGGTTAGGATGAACATAATAGCCTGAAGTATCTCAGGATAAATTTTGGCTTGTATCCATCACAAAACAATGGAGTCAAGCTGGATCCATTGCTGAAAAAAGCGATTAATACACGAAGTACCATTCTCCATTGTAAGAGTAGGTTTTGGACATGGATGACTTCCATTGATGAAGCCATAGACTGACAGCTAGACGAAAGATTACCTAGAATTGTATTTAGTTGTTTTCACGTATAATACAATAGAGAATCCTTATAGCTATACAATTATAGGGCTAGAGTTCCATTCTAGGAAGGAGTATATATTGTAATAATTGTACAATCTCATATTAAGTCCTATTCTAAGAAAGTATATTTTGTGATTACATTATATCATTGCTTAACATCCCCCCTCAAATTGATACTGGTGATCACATAGTAGCAATTTGGAGACAAGATAGCAATGTCGTGCACGTGTCATTGCCTTTGTGAACAAATCAGCAAGTTGATCATAGGAAGAAATATGTTGTAGAGTGATGAGATGATCGATGACCAATTCCCGAATGTAATGGCAGTCCATCTCTATATGCTCGTGTTTTCATGGTGCACAGGGTTTTTGGCTATTTTAATCGCACTGGTGTTATCAACATGTAACACTGTAGGAGTTGTAATAGCAACACCGAGCTCAGATGATAGGCATTGCAGCCAAACAATTTCTGAACTTGCTACTAACATAGCACGATACTCAGCCTTTGTAGATGATTTAGATGTATAAGATTGTTTCTTACATTTCCATGATATCAAAGATGTTCCAATAAACATGCACCAACCAGTAACAAAGTGACGAGAATTTGGACAACCAGCCCAATCTGCATCAATATATCCTTCAAGATGCATAGGAGAATCAGAACACAAAAGAACACCTTGACTCATGGATCCACGAACATACCGAATGACACGAATAATGAAGTGTGATGTATATGGTAAAGATTAGCCATAAACTTACTTAGAACCTGTGCTGCATATGAGATGTCTAGCCTTGTCATAGTGAGATAAACTAATGAACCCACTAACTGCTGATATAATACTGGATAATTGAATGGTTCTCTGTCAACCTCCTTGTACTTCGTATTAATCTCCATTGGGGTGTAGACAACCTTGTCATCAATAAGACCAACCCTTGCAACAAGATCACTAGCATGCTTTTGTTATGTAAGCATGATTCTAGTAGGCAAGTATAGAACCTCAAGTCCAAGAAAGTATGTCAGTCGTCCTAAGTCCTTCATTTTAAATGAGGTATGCAAGAATTCTTTCAACTTAGTAATATTCTCTGGATCATTTCCTGTGATAATGATATCATAGATGAGAAGTATTGTGATACCTACCGGAGAAGTATGAAGAAACAAGGAATGATCTGAAGAACTTTGAGAGAAGCCCGCAGTTTGAATCGTGGATCGAAATATATCAAACCAAACTCGAGGAGCTTGTTTCAAGCCGTAGAGAGATTTTCAAAATGACAAACTACATTTGGTCTTGGCAGAACATACCCAGGTGGTGGTTTCATAAAAGCATCTTCTTCCAGATCGTCGTGGAGAAACGCATTCTTCACATCCATCTGATATAGGGTCCAACCTCTTATTGAAGCCACAACCAATAATGTCCATACCATTGTCATCTTGGTAACAGGTGCAAAAGTCTCCTCATAATCCACTCCATACTCTTGTTTGTACGATTGAGCAGCCAATCGAGCTTTGTAGCGATCAATTGTCCCATCTGCCTTAAGTTTAATGGAATACACCCACTTACTTCTAATGAAAACTCCATCTGCTAGTTTGTTAGCAAAGTCCCAAGTAGAATTTTCATTCAATGCACGAAGTTCTTCCCACATGGCCTCTTTCCAACAGGTTTGTGTAGAAGCCTGAGAGTAAGATATAGGTACATCAACGAAATATAGTGTGGTATGCATGGAATAAGACTTACCAAATTTCCTTGGATAGTAACCAAGCCGTTCAGGAGGATGCCAGTTTGTCCTACCAGATTGATGTGGGACAGTAACTAGATGAGATGATCCTTCTTCCGACGATGGGGATGAGGATGTAGAATCAATACTAGAAGGAGAGAAGGGCTGGAGATCCTCATTATCATAGTTCATGGTCTATTCCGGAGGGTTAAGTGGAGGATCAGTATCTCCCACATATCATCAAACTTGTACAGAAAAGAAACAGATTATGAAGCATGTTGAGACAAACAAAATTGATCCTCAAAGAAAATATCATGTCTAGAAACTCGAAGCTGACGAAGAGATGCATCATAACAGAGATACCCTTTTTGCGTATTACTATAGCCTACAAAAATAAATTCTGCTGCCTTTGCTGAAAGCTTATGCCATTCATATGCTGGAAGATGGACAAAACGGACACAACCAAAAACTCGCAAGTGAGAATAATCAGGCTTATGATGAAATAATTTGAAGTACAGTGTCTCATTGTCAATGACTAGGAAAGATTGTCTATTGATCAAATATACAAAGGTATGTACGGCTTTGGGCAGAAACTCTTTGGCATATTAGACGTACCCAACAAAGCCAGTGTAGTTTCCAAAACATGTCTATTCTTCCTTTCGACAACTCCATTTTGTTCCGTTGTATGAGGATGTACGGACCCAGATTTTTTAATAGCTTTAGTGATGCTTGAGATTTGGTTTCAGAAAGTGTTGGGCCAAGGTGACACCTTATGGAACCTCCAAGCTCAATCTAAGTTCACTTTCAAGCCAACAATTCAAGCTTATTTATGTTTTTTAAGGCCATCATGGGTCTCCTACATCAAGTCAAGTTCAAAGGAATTTCATTGGCTAAGTTTTTCACTAAGTACCGATAAAAAGGTCAAGTTTAAATGGACATATCTCTCAGCACAAAATGTACTGGGTGTCCCACAATTGATCAAATTAAAGCTCTTTGAATTAGCTTTCCAACGCACTTGATTCCATAAGAAGTGTCCATTGTGTTGTGTGTTGAGTCCATGAGAAGTATCTACTGTGTTGTGAGTTGACCATAGTCAATTGAGGGGTGATGCCTTAATCACCTAAATGGGCATAGTAAGACATCAACCAATTGAGGGGTTATTACCTCAATCATCTCAGATAGGGGTAGTAAGCCATCAATCGTTTGAGGGGTTGGTACCTCAATCATCTCCGATAGGGTAGTAAGCCGTCAACCAATTGAGGGGTTAGTACCCCAATTATCTTGGATGGGGGTGGTAAGCAATCAACCAATTGAGGTGTTGGTACCTCAATCATCTCATATGGGGTGGGTAAGCCATCAACCAATTGAGGGGTTGGTACCTCAAGCACTACTAAGGGATGATCTACCTTAGATTTCAAGTACTAAGTTTCTTGGTTTATGATGATATTATATTCCTACTAATGTAATGTTCCATGTATAAGCATGTTTACTTCAAGTATCATTCATGCATGCCATATTGTTATATGTTCACCTATTTCTTAATTATGAATATTGATTATGATGCCTATATATTATTTCATTGCACCTTGCATACTTAGTACATTCAAACGTACTAACGCATACTTTTTCCTATATGATCTCACCATGTAGGGACTAAAGAATTACTTTCATCCCCCGTTCAATATCTAGATCGGATTTTGAGACATTAGTTGTGGTGAGTCCTATCTTCCAGGGACAAGCCACCATTCCTCTACCTTAAGTTGTTGTTGTTTATGTTATCTATACTTAAAGGGTGAGCCTGGAACATGTCTTTGTCCCCGTCCTATCTTATGACTAGAGGCATTATTGGACATCTTATAGACTCTTGTCAGATCTATGTGTTATGTGTTGTATTTGAACCTTATGATTATGGTTATCCCTTGGATATGACTATTATGGATTGATTATGGGAATTATGATACATGTATGTTTGATGTGGAAATGTGAAAGATCCGAAGTCCCAAATTGCCCCCATAGCGTGAGTTATACTTACCCGCCCCTTAGTCAATATGTGCTATATGCTATGTGAATCCATGCTAATCCCTTTCCCTAAGATATCCCCATAGCGTGAGCCCTACTTTCCCGTCCTTTAGAACTATATGTTTACTTTGAATGTGCTTCCGAACCGATAATGTGAATTTTGGTACTTTGAGGCTTGTTTGGGGACTCTTGGGTTCCCATTCACCATGTCACTCCTAGACCCCAGGTTCGGGTTGTGACAGAGATGGTATCAGAGCACTACTTTTATAAATGCTCCTCGGAGTCCAACATGCTGCGTCAAGTAGAGTCTTATTTATGGATGTGAAGCACGCTACATCTATGGGTAAGAGGCTACAAGGCATTTTAGGAAATATTTCACTTTTTCATGACTCTTATTGTGCTATGGAACATGTCTTGAGATTTCCTGTCTCCATCCTTTCCTATTGGATAGGGAGAGTTATTTTAGGCTCGTGATGGGATCCAGGCAAGGAGGATATTGTAGCTGATGTTATATATGAGGTTAAACGAGAGTTGGTAAAGGGGAGAAGGAGTTTGCAAAAGATTTTTACTGTTTGGCTAGATTGGGTGTTAGGTTGGCCAGTTCTTATAGTGGATGTATTCATGTTCAGAATGGGTTCGAGCCTTTTGTGGTTGTTGATGTTAAGGCTAACCAAGACTTAGACCCATCATTGGTTGTGTTGAAAAGATGCTTGCCGAAAATAAGATGGATGTTTTCTCCCGGGGGGGGGATGGTGTAATTCGATACCAAGATCGATTGTATGTTTTGGACGTTGATGGTCTTAAAGATAATATCATGAGTAAAGCCTATAACTCTCATTATTCTATTCACCCAAGACCTACTAAGAGGTACTAAGGTTTAAAAGAAGTGTATTGGTCGCATGGTATGAGGATGGATGTAGTCCAGTTTGTATCTGAACGCTCTAATTATCAACAAACGAAGGTAGAACACCAAAGACCCAATGGTTTGACCCAAGATATTGAAACTTCTAGTTGGAAGTGGGAAGAGGCAAACATGGATTTTGTGGTTGGTTTGCCTTGGACCTGAAGGCAATTTGATTCATTTTGGGGTATTGTTGACTGGAGGACTAAGTCGACTCATTTCTTATCGGTTGAGACTACTTTCAATGTTGAGGACAATTCAAACTTTGGAGGACATGAAGAGGTCTTGAGTGTTGTAATTCAAGGTTAATTGGGGTGATCATCTACCGCTAATTGAGTTTGGTTACAACAATAGCGTTCATGCTAGCATCGGTACGACGCCGTTTTGGGCTTTGTGGGGCAGGAGGTGTAGGTCTTTGGTAGGATGGTTTGGGTTAGATGAGATGACTTCTATAAGCCTGGGTTTAGTGTTGGAGGCTACAGAGAGAGTAGGTTTAGTTAGGGAAAAGTTTAGGATGGTTCGAAGTCATCTAAGGGGTTTTACTTAGACGTTGGAAAGAGAGATCATGAGTCTTGTATTGGTGATTGGGTAGATGTGAAGGTATCACTTATTAAGGGTGCGATGTATTTTGGAAACTAGGGCAAATTAAGTTTCCCGGTATGTAGGCCATCATGAGATTGTTGAGCAGTGTGGGAATGTGGCGTATAGATTAGATTTGCCTCCGGGAGTGAGTTTTATTCATTCGGTTTTCGATGTGTCTAAGTTGAGGAAGTTGGTTGGTGATACCAGTGTTATTGTTCCTACAGAATCTGCATCATAAAATGATACAGCGCCAAAGGAGCGTTAGTACATGGAATGTATTATATGTAAAACGGGCTAAAGTAAAAGGAACAATATAGAAGTCACTCATCAGTCACTCATCCTCACCTCAGAGTAAAGGACAAGACTCTATCACCACACTATCCATCAACACATCAAACAATCACATCACATCGGAGTTCTATCATCGTGAAACCTATCTGGGAGTTTCTTGGACCTACACCCATCAGCTATGAGCCGGTGATGGTACAACGAAGCGATGTCGTCGCGGCATCCGCCCAGTACCTTGCCGGGGTAAAAGGGCGTACATCAGAGGTTTACAATAATGGTAAGTCCTATTTTGGGACTAAGGAAACATCCGTTCTCACGGTCCATTCCTCTGCTACGCTGGCCACATAGGTAATTAATGCAAGTGGGACACACTCTTACTCATTTCGGTGCTCAATACTCCTCTCAGGACTCGACATGCTCATAAGTCTATAAATTCATCAAGGATTCCCATCACTCAACCGCTACGGGCAAGACTATCTTTTCAAATTCAAGGGAATATATTCATTTGACTCTATTAGTATAATTTTAGCTATCACAGTCATTAGCACTCATAACCTCAGGACTCAGACTCAAACAAACATCACATTCAGACAACCAAGGCTCTAGACATCCCCCTATGTTCATTATTCAAGTGTTTACACAAAGAATTTTGCAAGGGTTAAATCATGATCACATAGTAATGAAGATATACAATAAACATTGTAAGTGATGATCATCAATTTAGGATGTAAAGTATGGTTTAAAGCATAAAATCAAGAATTCAAGATAATATTCAAGAATTACGTGCTAAAAATCAAGAAACTTTCAAGAATCACAATTTAAGACCTTTTAAGGATCAATTATGCATCCTAACTCTACCTTGGGCACATGGAAGAATAATCTCATGCTTTTGGGTGGCCTTTACATACCTGGCAATGGAGATTTTCTTCAAGAATGGAATCTTCTCTAGAAACCCTCACTTGTCTCTCTTCTTCTTCTATCTGAATTAGCATAAGAATAATAGACTTAGAATATTTTTGGGTTTAGAACCCTCGTTTGCACGAAATATACTTCGAAAACCGTCCTGAGAATATTAAATTATGTCGGGAAAGATGAAATTGCCCATCCCGAATAAAGAAAAAAAGTGTCTCCCCCATGTACTAGTGCGCGACGCGCACTAGTGCTTTTATGCACTTTTTTGTGAATTTCAGTTCTCGTCGAATTTTTTGAAAAACAGGCAAGTGTGGGTCCGAGTCCTCTCCGTGTCGCAGAAGGGGCGCGGAAACCCCACTGTTTTAAGCATTCGTTGAAAAAATTAATTCACATTTTTTCATGATAAAGCCGAGTCGAGACCATTTTCCGACTCAATTTTCCGCACCGATCGCAAATCCGGTCTCGAATTTTCCATCAGAGCTTGGGAAGATACGTTGTGCGCACGACAAAGTTTAGGAGCGTTTTAGTAATTTCACGGAGTGTTACAGTTAACTAATAAAAGTAAAGTTGGTTTGGTGCAAAGAGAAGTTTATGATCATCTCATTGTGTTGGGATGACCATAAAAAATTAGCAAACTTAGATTAGATAAAATTACATAGCAAAGAAATAGTGGTTTCCACTTCAATCAAAATATCAATATTAAGTCACCAACCCTTGACATGAGAGTCAAGTCTTTAATATCTTGGAAGCAATATACACACAAGAAGCTCTTTTTATTAATCCACATACCTATAAATAACTAACCAAAATGCTGTCCTCCTCATCCCTTAAAATACAAGTTCTCATCATATATATTTCGATACCAGTTATATTTCATAATCAATGGCGTCCAATTTGGAGAACTTCACACATTATATGATAATCATTGTGTTCCCAGCATTCTGTTTCATTTTGTTATGCATGGGTTTGCTAGCGCTACACTGCTACTTAAAGAAGAAGATGAAGAACAAAACATCTTTGGTTGAAGAAACTGAAGTTAAACACATTGATGAGAATAAGAGAGTTTAGGAAAACATTGTTAAAGGCCGCCATGGTCGACCGGAGAGCGTAATGATATCAGTGGAGGGAGATTGTCATGTAGATGATGACATTGTTAGGAAAAAGAAAGAGTTAGAAGCTCAAAAGAACATGCATGCTTCTTCTTCCAGTTATTTAACGCTAGTCATGTTGAGCATCAAGTTATGAATTCAATTATATAAACTAATAATTGCCTTCTGATATTACATATGATTTTTTTTAAAATTGTTGGCTATTTTTTATGCATTCATCTTAAAGAAGAAAGTTTTTAAAAGAAGAAAGTCTAAAATATGTCCTGCAAAATGGACCATGGTTCATCAATGGCTACTTCTTATCAGTTCGTAGATGGATCCCAAATTTTGTGGCGTCTGAAGCAAAGGAAAACACGTACGCTATTTGGATCAGACTGCCAGAATTACCAACTGAGTTCTACGACCACCATATACCGGCAAAAGTGTGACACTCCCGTGAAAAGACCAAAATATCCCTAGAATTGACCATCTGTGTAACACGTCTTCCCATGCTACATTCGCAAATCTGAGACCGGATTTGCCATCAATGCAAAATATTGAGTGGGAAAATGGTCTCGACTCGAATTTTAAGCAACCGAGGCGGATTAAAAGTTTCGCTAATTCTTTCCGTGCAGTGAGGTTTCTGCGGGGCGCGACGCGCTTGGGACGTGGAGCCATACTTAGGAAAAATTGAAAATTTTCGATGGGAATCTGATTTCGCAAAAAACGATAAAGTATACATGTTCGCGTCTGAGGTGCGACACGAACATGTGTAAATTCTGACCTCCGTTTTTCTTTTAATTGAGGAAGGATAGTTTTGACTTTTACTACCCTCCATAAGCCTAATATAGTTGGTTTTAACTCTAAATCAAACCCCAGAATATACAAATTCACTCGCATAATTTCAAAAACCTCTCCAAAGACTCAAGCTTAGGATCAAGAACTATTAGGGCATTCAAGAATCCGTCCAAGCTTTTCCAAAAAAATTTTCCCCAGGTATGTAAGGCTACTCCAAAAACTATTATATGGATATTTTAGAAATCATACATTAGTTTTCATCCAAGAATTTTCAAGTACAAGCTGAGATCAAAATTGATGTATTGCTGTGAGATTCATTAAATTTCTATTCATATGTATAGCTTCTTGATAAAATATGATGATTCTTGATTCTTTATTGATTATTTAAAGTATTGCTACCAAGATTTATAGCCATGGATGATCTCCTATAAATTCTATATGAGTTTCATGAACACCCATAAAGCTTATAGTTTGAGTTAAGTTTAATGATTATTTTTCTTGAACTGTTTTTGCACTTTAGCTGAGTAACCCATATGTTGGAAAATACTTGACAAGATACTAGTTTTCAGTCAAGCTAAAGAGTTCAGATGAGAAAGTTAAATAGCGAGTTAGGCTAAGTTCCTGAAAAATCAGATTTTGAGAATTCATATTCTTTAAGTTATGAGCTATATAAAAATCATTTTTGGGAGTAGTATTACGCACCGATATGAGTGAAGGTAGAATTAATCACTTGAACTCATAAACTATGTAGCCAACATAGGATAGGATTGTACCAAGGTACATTCCTCATCAGCCACTAAGATGACCCAGTTTTGGGATGAATCCACTCCCCTAGTTCTTCGTCCCTTACCCCAGCAAATTACGGGATGGCTCTGGCAGCCTGGGCAAGACGCTGAGGAAGCTCATAGTGGTGGTTGTCGGTTAGAGAATCTCCCCATGTTCAAGCAAGTTATGTTTTTATACAGATTTTCATTCAGCATGTTTACTTTCAACATACAAAGTACTTATTATTATGTCACTTCATTCTGAGTTATGTTTATGCTTTTTGAGAAATATTATATTATCGTGGGTTACTGTTTTGGCCATCTTACATACTGCACATTTCACATACTGACATGTTTAGGACTTGCATCGTCTTATGTTGCAGACGCAGGTGATAGAGTCCCTCAACAACCGCTTCGTTAAGGACCGGACATCTTCCAGATATCGGTGAGGCCTCTTCTCGGTCTGAGGCTTGGAGTTATTTATGTTTTCCTTTTTAACATTTATTTTTAGTTATGGCTACTTGGGGCCTGTCCCGGTAGTCCTTCCAGACTATTCTATTAGAGGTTCCATAGACTATTTGTTAGATACTTCAGTTCCGATTGATTGTTTTCACGATTGAACTATTTCCCTTTTCAGTTTATTCAGCAAGTTTAGTAGCTTTATGTTGTTTATTTAAAGCCTTTCCTCTATTATTTTAGCCTTTCGCCAAGTAAGTAGCCAGGCCAAGTGGTTCGCTTGGGACCAACAATGGTTATGAGTGCCAGTTATGTCTAGGGTGTAAGCTCGGGGCATGACAAAAAGTAGGACAAACAATGAGGAAGTTGGTAAAGACAGATATATGCACCTCTCAAGCGTTAAGAGGAAGGTATGCAAGGATATGCGTTGAAGTAGAACTAGGCGTGCCAATTAAAAAATCAATATATATCAGAGAACATAAGCAAGAGATAGTTTATAGGGATCATACATCTTATGTAACATATGTGGTGTCTTGGGTCATAGTGTGGAAATCTGCTCACAGAAGGAAAAGAATGAACTTTCAGACAGGGGAGAAAACCAGCTCAACCAGAGCACCAACAAAGCAAGGAAACAGGCAAGGCGGTACAGAACGAAGAGGAACAATGGAAAACAGTGTCCTTCCCACGATAGCAATGGAACAAGAGACAATCAAAAGCCAACGTTAATAACGACCCAGGCATTAGCGTTAATTCATTCGATGGAAATACAGGTAAGTACCTCGATTCTAAAACCTTTACTTACAAAGGCAACAATTTTGCTGATAACAATTCACCATCTCTAAGTAAATCAAGATTTTTACAAAAAAATCCTCACAACAAATTTCGAATCTTAGACGAGGATGACGCAGACGTCACAGTTGATTACGTCGACCTAGGGAAAAAGTTTTTAAAAAATTCCCAAAAAATTGGTAGTTCTAAAAGTGGATACGTCTCCCCCCCCCCTCCGGGATCTGATGCGTCTAATGCTAGGGAGATTATTAACCCTAAATTGACCCCTACAGCCCCTCCAATCGGGACTCAGCCACACGTTCGTTCGAAAACAGAGGCAATACACGTCAACCCAACAGTTGACATACAAGCAGCCACCACAGTTAAAAATCCATAACATGGACGTGGACCTACCCTGTCCACATCCTCCAACACTTACACAACAGACGAGGAAAATCCTCCAGTTGGCTCGTCAGTCAGCAAATACCAAGGAGGACCCCATATCCAAGGCAATCAAGAAATGGACAATCTTAACTCCTCTAAGTTGGGAAAAGATATAGATAAAAATATACCAAGTATTAAAAATATTCCTAGTACTAGTATCCCTATAAAGGAAACAATCCTATTACTACTTGTACTGCCATTAAAGGAATATCTATATATCTCCTTATTAAAGAGCAAAATGCCAAGACTTCCCTTTTCCTCCCACCAACGCCTCCACAACCATCGAGCCCCATTCCAATCCCCTCTCTACACAAATCACCAGCAAACAAGATCAACCCAAATGAATAGCCAAGCCCCCACCCCCACCCCCTGTACATACCATTCCCCTCCTTTCATACTTTCCAAGTGACCATGGGAGGGAGCACCTTCTATGTAACCCCATCTCTTCTCCCAAACCAGCCACTATCTTCATGGCTGGAGATAGGACTGCAGAACTAAGGCCTCTCTTTCTCAGCGATAGTAGAAGGGAGAGAGGTCATCATAGTTGTAAGGAACCCAACCTTCATCTCTCATATTGTTTAGGAGGGAATGAGGCTAGGCATGAAAGCCTACAACAATCACATGTGGACCTCAACACTGTTACCGCACCCCATGATCCACCAAACTCCCCAACTTCCCTTCTTCCTATTCCTCACATGGGAAATGCCACTTCTCGTCCCTTTCCAAGCAACCCAGATACCTCCAATAACACTTGACCCCACCATATACTCGACATAGTTCTTTCCACCCCCTTTTGTGGAAACAACAATCTCACGCTAGCCAACCTCAGCTTCCACGATGGACTAGTTCCACCCAAGCTCCCCCCCTTTGACAACCAGGCAAGAAGAGTCCACCCCCCATGGTGGTACCCAACTTTGCTCCGCAGGACCCCCAAGTATAAACTCATACTCCAGCTTAGTTTATTCTGAACAGAGTAGTGCAAAACATAAAACTAACCCAAAATCTAGAAACTATGAAAGAAACTCAAATGGTAAAGAGAGAAACCACGACAGAAATAACGATCCTAAAAGAAATAAAGGGTTTACTCTTCAAAGAAGAATTTGTAAAAAAATGCATACTAATTTGCCCTCCAAGTCTAAGGAAAACCTGACTGGACATACGTGCCCCAATGAACCAGGAGAAAGGGAACTTCAGTCATTCTCAGCCCCCACCCTAGTGGAGGAGAACCAGAGAATGGAAAACTAGACCCTGGAAACGCCCCAAACTAACTCCATGAACCTCATAATATGAAACTGTAGAGGGGGGAACGGGGAAAATTTCAGAAGGAATTTTAGATCTCTATTAGACTGGTATAGGCCACCCTTTGTTGCCTTACTAGAAATTAAAATGCAAGATGGTGAACCACGATCAACCACTTTTGGATGAGTTCAGTTCAATAATATGATTCAAGTTCCTGTGAGGGTAAACTCGAGAGGCATCGTTCTTCTGTGGGATGACTCCTAGTTGGAAGTAGACGAGATCACAACCACTAACCAGGAAATACATGTAATGATAATGGTATGCACCAAAAACTTCTCTTGGATGATGAGTTGCTTATATGCAAGTATGCATGCTAACGAATGATTGAAACTGTGGAAAACTTTTAAAAAAAATAAAAGATAATTTCCAACACAAATGGCTTGTGGGAGGGATTTCAACAAACTTCTGGATAGTTATGAAAAACATGGGGGTCGACCTTTGCACAAACAAAGAGCCAGCGTATTCTGGAAGGCCATTATCCAATGTGAATTAATAGATCTAGGTTTTCAAGGAAATAACTATACATGGCTTAACAAGAGGTTTAAAAACAAAATAAGCCTCATAAGCAAAAGACTAGATCGAATCTTAGCCACAGAAGATTGGGTACAAGCTTTCCCTGACGCTCACGTCACACACCTCCCATGTACTCACTCGGACCATTGTCCAATAATATTGACACTGAAGAAAAAAATAACCACAACTCAGGAAAAAATATTAGATTTGAAAGTATGTGGACTTCCCGCCAATATTTAGAGGAAATAATTAAAGACAGTTGGGAAGGACAAAATGACCTCCTTAAGGCTATTCCCATATTCACAAGCAAAGTCATGGATTGGAACAAAAATACCTTTGGAAACATTTTTAAGAAAAAACGAACTATGATAAGACGAATAGGAGGTATCTAAAGCTCCTGTCAATACTTTACCAGTTCATTTTTCCAACAACTAGAGATTGAACTATCAAAAGAGTTTAACTTAGTACTTCGGCAAGAAGAAGACTTTTGAAAAATAAAATCAGGAATAAGTTGGCTAGATGAGGGAGATGCAAATCTAGATTTTTCCATACCTCAACCTTAAATCGAAGAAGATATAATAAAATTTCCATACTCCAAAACAAGAATGGGAATACCTACATGAACATTAAGAAAGAATGGCTGATACACTCATTCACTTCCAGAAACTCTTCCACACTTTCCAAAATTTTTCCCTCCTAAAAAAAGATTATAATTTTCCAATTAGCAATAACCTGTCTGGCCTAGGAGTCATTCCAACTAAGGAGGAAATTAAGGAGGCCATCTTTTCTTTTAAACCTCTCAAGGCCCCAGGACCAGATGGGCTACACCCGCTTTTTAACCAAAAATATTGGGAGGTAGTAGGACCCTCCATAATAAACATGTACGAAAAAATATTCAGAGACAGACAAATCTTGGAAAAAGTCAACGAGACGCACATCTGCCTAATCCCTAAGAAAAAGGGCGCAAATGACTTAAAAGACTTTAGACCAATCAGTCTCTGCAACACTACTTATAAAATAATCACTAAAATAATCACTAATAGGTTAAAACCCCTAATAAATGATCTAATTGGGTCTTGTCAAATAAGCTTTCTAAAAAATAAACAAGCGGGAGATAACGCCATAATTGTTCAAGAAACTGTCTCTCACTTCAATAAAATGAAGGGTAAAAATCTAAAAATGGTAGTCAAGATCAACCTAGAAAAGACCTTCGACAAACTAGAATGGTCCTACATAAAAGATACCCTCCTCTTCTTCAGTTTTCCTGACCAAGCTGTCAAAATAGTGATGTCATGCATCTCCACAAACAAAACTGCCATACTTCTAAATGGGGACCGCACTGAATTTTTTAAGCCTACAAGGGGAATCCGAGAAGGGGACCCACACTCTTAATTTGTTTATACTATGTGTGGATCATCTTTCTAAGGAAATAGAGCTAAAATCTTCCAAAAGGCAATGGGACCCAATAAAATTGTCATGGAATGGACCTCGTCTGACACACCTTTTTTTCGCAGACGACCTAATACTAATGGCAGGGGCTAACAAAAAAAGCAATAATACCATAAAAAGGGTCTTGGATAATTTTTGTAGAGAATCAAGACAAAGCATAAACTACTCAAAATCAAAAATTATGTTTTCCGAAAATTGCGATCTATACCATAAAAACGATATCGCCAACATTCTCTAAATCCAAGGAGGAATCTCCATAGGAAAATACCTGGGTTTCCCGATTTTTCAAAAAGGCAAACTATCAAGGACTTCCAATGCCTAATAGACAACCTCCAGAGGAAGCTAGTGGGTTGGAAAACAAGGTTTCTCAACTTAACAGGAAGGGTGACTCTTGCAAAGGCAACAATTAATAATATCTCAAATACACAATTCAGTACATCAAAATGCTGATACAAATTACCAAGAAAATTGATCAAATTCAGCGAAACTTCATCTCGGGAACCACGGACTCAAAGCGCAAACTTCACCTCATAAACTGGGTAACAATCACCAAATCCAAAGTAAATGCGGGGTTGGGTATTCAATGAGCAGATACCAAAAATGAGGCTCTCCTAGCTAAATTAGCATGGCATGCAACTATAAATAATGACTGTCTATGGTCACGCATCTTAAAAGATAAATATTTAACGAACCCTTTAAACCACTCTACACCTTTAAAAACTAGGCTGGCACATGGCAAGGTGTGGAGAGACCTAGCCACAGGATGGAAAACATGTAGACAAGGGTTAAAATGGTCCTTTGGTTCAGGGGATAAAATTAGCCTCTGGTATGATCGGTAGACCCCCAACAATAAAACTTTAAGGGAAACCATCTACAGACCCCTTTAAGAATCTGTTGAAACCTAAATAGTGCATTATGTCTTGGACAGCACAGGGTAATGGAAATGGCATAACTTCTCTGCGCCAATTCCAAACCACATTAAGGAATTAATTAAAAGTCTCTATATCCCCTTCACTAATGTCAAAGATAAAATCTCTTGGGGGCTGGATCTAAAAGGCTTACTAACAACCAAATGTCACGCCCCAAATTCCCGTAGGGCGGACCGGCACCCGTTGCCGATAAGGCTCAGGAGAACCAACCTATAACTATGCTCGTTCTATCCATATTGTGCGTGATTTCTACCTTTAACATGCCATAGAACAGATA
>JAPFFP010074158.1:5891-23626 GCA_026153255.1 Solanum medicagineum | reverse complement strand
AGATATGGCTGCTTGTCATGTAGGAGTAGATAAATGCCTTTACTTACCGAGGGATCTATGTTTCATGCCAAATGATAACGAAATCAAGTAACCTTACATACCTCGTTGTATGACCTTGTTACTACCTTGGAGTGGCTGCTTTTCCCCCAAATATATACCTACATCATATTAGGCCATAATACTAGTATTAGCAGCAAAGAAACACTTCTTGATAGCCCAATATCATAAAAACAATCACCCGGACAACAAGCTTCCAATTAGTGACGCAAGGGCATTTCTTCAACCTTTTCACTTATAAACGTATTTTCTAACAACCATAATTATGTACATGTTATGTACATCTTATTTTTAGACCCTTAACAGTCCTAAAATAGCCCACAAAGCATAAAACGTAACAATTCTTCACAACGTACAAACAACTGGCACAACGTTACATCCTTTCTCCATACTTCGACGTCAACAATCCCGAAACTATTTTAGCTCTACCTAAATTGTTTCCAACATTTCTTACCACATAAAACTAGACTTAATATAGTCCAAAAATAATCCCAAAATAGGGGAAGGTCGTGGAACAACATACTACAATTCTACACAACCTACAAATGGACAGTATAACGTTACCCCCCTTCGCTACATTTCGACATCGACAATTCCAAACCTTTTCCAACTCTAACCAAACTCTTACACCAACATTTACACATACAAATAGTGCTAATATATTCTTAGAACATCATCCAAGAAGTCATTAAGGACATGAACCAATAGCTTTAAATCCAACAGCCCTAAAATTCCAATCAACATTACACTTACGATAGCACAATAAAACTCATTTTTTAAATGAAACCCAAATCTGGGAAGGAACATTAGGATAATGTATATAACTCAAAACCTATTAAGAACATCAACTTCTCTTTATAATACAGCCCACAAATCATTTAGAAATCAGTAAAACAAAAAGAAATAGTGCAGCAATTTTCTGGACACAAGCTGTCCAGAATGTCCAGCATAACATATTATCATATAATTCTTGATTTTTATGAAGAAACCTTACCAAAAACACAATTATAATCACTTACCTTTGTCTTCAAGTTTGAGGAACTCCTTATGAATCCTAAGAGAGTCGTTGGCTGCTGCTTTGCTAGGTTGAGAAAAGTTTAGAGAGAGAGAGTTTGGGAAAGCTGAAAATTTTCCAAGTGTAAGAGTGGCTAAAAATTTCAGCTTGCGACCCCTATTAAAGGCCTGATTTTTGGATGACTTTCCTTGGGATTATTCACCACCAAATACCATATAATATTGGGCTAAGTATTCAGCAGCTTAGTCCCAAAAATTGGGCCAAAATGGGCATCTCATTCTAATGGACTTTGGCTGCCAATTTCCAGTTTTCCTCTTAATCCATTTTTGGCCCAAATAGTCAAGTGGTTTAGAATATACTTGGGCTCTTATTACACTCTTCTTGTACTGAAAATAAGGGCTATTTATGATACTACAACATGGGCTAAGATTACACCCTTAAAACTGATTTTATTGGTAATCAGACTTGAACAAATTGGATGTTGAACCTCGTCTCCGTTTAGCTAGCAAATTCAAGGTAAGCAAGTAGGTGACTCACCTACTAGATTATTAATTCATACAAACACCTTGATTCTCATACTTTCTTTAGGGTTGTGATATCCTCAATTTAACATAAAACACATATACACAAGACCCTCTTAAGCGTTAGACGCCCATATCACCCGTTAACACGAGAATCAAGCACTTTCAAGAATTGATGCTACTTTGACCAATCCATATCATGATTTATTCACATAGCATTAGTACATGTAAAATGTGGGGCGTTACATCCTCCCCCCTTAGGAATATTTGCCTCGAATGTTAGCACAGTTGGGTAGCTTAACCATGTATAAACCTTTATTTAAACAAACCTTTGACAACAAAATAAATATTCAATTACATGTACCTGTAAGTGTTCCAATTCTGCTTGTTGGGCGTCCTCTTTAGCTTCAAATAAATGAGGTTATTTTTAATTCATTGTATCCTTGTCCTCCCAGTTTATCTCTTCTACTTGCTGATTTCTCCAAAGTACCTTCATTGAAGCTATTTCTTTATTCCTCAGCTTCCTAACTTGACGATCCAGAATAGCAATAGGTACCTCTTCATAAGTGAGATCTTCTGTAACCTGTACATCCTCAATAGGGGTGATACGGGATGGGACACCTATGCATTTTTGAAGCATTGATACATGAAAAACTTGATGAACCATTGAATGCTCTTGGGGTAGCTCTACGTCATATGCAACCTGCCCGATCTTCTTTTTAATTTTATAAGGCCCTATATAACGTGGGCTTAGTTCTCCTTTCTTACCAAACCTCATAACCCCTTTCATTGGAGACACCTTTCAAAATACCAAATCTCCTACTGAAAATTCCATCCCTCTCCTCCTAGCATCCGCATAAGATTTGTGACGACTTTGGGCTATTTCTAGCCGCTGCTGTATTACCTTAACTTTCTCCATTGCTTGGTGTACTAGATCTGGCCCAAGTAAGGTGGTTTCTCCCACTTTAAACCATCCAATTGGGGACCTACATTTCCTTCCATACAAAGCTTAATAAGGTGCCATCTTGATACTTGAATGGTGGCTATTATTATAGGCAAATTCAATAAGGAGCAAGTGGTCCACCTAACTACCTTTAAAGCCTAATGCACAAGCTCGCAACATATCTTCAAGTGTCTGAATCGTGCGTTCTGCTTGACCATCTGTTTGAGGGTGGAATGTTGTGCTCAAATTTACTTGTGTTCCTAAACTCCTTTGGAAAGAAATCCAAAACATTGCAGTGAATTGAGCCCTTCGATCTGATATAATAGAGATTGGGACTCCATGTAGACTAACTATCTCTTTGAGGTACAGTTTGGCATACTCCTCTACTGTATAATCACTTCGGACAGGTAAGAAATGTGCTAAGTTCGTGAGTTTATCAACTATTACCCATATAGAGTTTAACTTCTGAAATGAGTGAGGCAAACCGACAACAAAGTCCATATTGATCATATCCCACTTCCAAGTTAGAAGTTCTGTACATTGCATATAACCTCCTGGCTTTTGGTGTTCTACCTTCACTTGTTGACAATTTGGACATTGAGCCACAAATTCTGCAAGGTCCTTTTTTCGTGCCTCCCTACCAAAACACTCCTTTCAGGTCATGGTAAATCTTAGTTAATCCTGGATGGATGGAATATCGAGAATGGTGGGCTTCTTCCATTATTCTCTTTCTTAACCCATTAGTATCAGGCACACATAATCTATTTTGACAGTAAAGTACTCCATTTTTTGTAAGGTCAAAGCCTTTTATTGCACCCTGACTTACCTTTTCCTTAAGCTGTCGTAGAACAGGATCCTCGAACTGTTTTTCTTTCACCTCCATTACCAATGAAGATGTCGCTGCATTATGACCAATAAGCCCTTCTTTTGGAGTTTCAATAAAGCGAACCCCCAAACTAGCTAGTTGAGGTAGATCCTTAGCCACCCTTTGACTAACCATGGCTTGATCACCAGCAGTCATAACTGCCTTACGACTCAGAGCATCATCTATCATATTTTCCTTCCTTGGATGGTACAATATATCAATGTCATAATCCTTTATTAGTTCTAGCCATCTTCGTTGTCTCAAATTTAGATCCTTCTGCTTAAAAATTATTGCAGGCACTTATGATTAGTATATATGTCAATGTGAACCTCATCCAAATAGTGACGCCATATTTCGAAAGCAAATACAACTGCTGCTAGCTCAAGATCATAAGTTGCATAATTCTTCTCGTGTGGTCGTGGCTGTCTAGATGCATAAGCAATTACCCTACCATGCTGTGTCAGCACACACCCTAAGCCAACTCTTGAAGCATCACAATACACTGCATACCCCTCAGTTCCTTCCGGAAGTACTAGCACAGGTGAAGAAGTTAGTTTATTTTTTAGTTCCTGGAAAATCCTTTCACACGCATCATTCCATTGGAACTTGGTTGCCTTATGTAACAACTTTGTTAGAGGTGCAGAAATGGAAGAAAAACCCTCAACAAACCTTCTGTAATAACCTGCCAAGCCTAGGAAGTTTCGAACTTTCGTAGGCGTCGTTGGGCTTGGCCAATCTTTCATAGCATCTATCTTTTGTGAATCAACTCTTATTCCCTCCTCAGACACAATATGACCCAAGAATGCCACTGATTTTAGCCAAAACTCACATTTAGAAAACATGGCATACAACTATCGAACACGAAGAACTTGTAACACTTGTCGTAAGTGATTTGCATGATCCTCTTTTGACCTTTAGTATACCAAAATGTCATCTATAAACACTATCACGAACACATCCAAGAATGGATTAAATACCCTGTTCATCAAATCTATAAAAACAGTTGGTGCATTCGTTATCCCAAATGACATAACAACAAATTCAAAGTGACCATACCGTGTTCTGAAAGCAGTCTTAGGTATATCTTCCTCCTTCACCCTCACTTGGTGATACCCTGATCTTAGATCAATTTTTGAAAAGCATTTGGCACCCTGTAATTGATCAAATAAATCATCAATCCTAGGGAGGGGGTATTTGTTCTTAATGGTCACCCTATTCAATTGTCGATAGTCGATACACATTGTCAAGGTGTGATCCTTTTTGCGAACAAATAAAACTGGTGCACCCCAAGGGGATACACTAGGTCTTATAAAACTCTTCTCTAATAAGTCTTTCAATTGTTCTTTTAATTCCCACAACTCTTCCGGGGCCATTCTATATGGAGGGATAGAAATAAGTTGAGTGCCCTGATGTAATTCAATACCAAAATCTATTTCTTGTTCAGGATGTAAGCCTGGAAGTTCATTAGGGAACACATCAACAAATTCATTCACTACTGGGACTGATTGAAGAGTTGGCGATTCTGCCTCCATATCCCTTACTCTAACTAAATGACATATATACCTCTTAGATATCATCTTTCTGCCCTTAAGATAAGAAATAAACTTCCCTTTTGGTTCCCCAACATTCCTTTTCCATTCAAGAACTACCTCATTTGGAAAGTGGAAGTACACTTTCTTAGTTCGACAATCCACAGTGGCATAGCAAGAAAATAACCAATCCATACACAATTATAACATCAAATTCCACCATTTCTAACTCAATAAGGTCAGCAAATGTGTCATGATTATAAACAGTTACTACACAACCATAATAAACCCTTCTAGCCATAATAGATTCATCAGTTGGTGTAGACAGTTGAATTTGTTTATTCAATAATTTAGGTGACCTCTTAAGCTTCCTAGCAACTAGTTGGGTAATATATGATAGTGTAGAACCAGGGTCAATTAATGCATATACATTATGAGAGAATATGGACAATGTATCTGTGACGACATCATGTGAAGCTTCCAAATTTTGCCGACTCCCTAGAGCATAAGTGCGATTTTAGACCCCGCTAGAGCTAGCTGCTCCTCTAACACCTCTACAACGACCCATAGGTGCTTGTTGATCCCTACCTAAAGGAGGAACTGTTAATGATGATGCAATTGCTGACCCAGTAGATTGTGCTATATCACCCACACGCCTCCTCGGGCAATCTCACATCATGTGCCCTAGTGCACCATACCAATAACAAACATCTGTTCAAACATGACATATACCTGGATGACTTCTTCCATACTGTTTAGAAGGCTTCCTAGGAGTTATTGGTTAGCCTACTGAATATCCTGTTGTGCATGAACCTTGTCCCTCACTTTGTTGACCAAACTGATTACTTCTAGACCCCTGAAGTGGTGGTGGAGCACTGACAGAGGAATAAGAGAATGATGGTCTAGGCGGTCTGTTAGAAAATCAAGGCCTAAACTCACCTTGGGACAGTGTAAACTACCCTGAAGATCTATTCCTCTTGGACTGCGCCCTTTCTAACTCCTGTGTCCTTCTTCTCTGCCTCTGGTCCTCTAATTTCTGTGCAAAAGCTTGTATCCTTGCTATGTCTATGTCTTTATTCAAGGAAACAATAGTACAGTCTCTGACCAGATACGTATCCAATCTATCCACATACCGATGAACTCTATTGGCCATAATAGCAACTACATTAGGAGCATACCTTGATAGAGAATTACATTGGAGGCTATACTCCCTCACGCTCATATTCCCCTGGTGGAGATTCAGGAACAGATCTACATGATCCTCTCGAATCCCCAATGGAAAGTAATGATCCAGAATGGCCTCTTTAAACTCATTGCAGGTAGTGGGGCGAGCATCTATATCCTTGGATTACTTCCAAGTTTCATACCATAATATAACCACACCCTTCAACCTATATGCCGCTAACTCAACAGCTTCTGTACCACTCACATGCATAACATCCAAGGTGCGCTGAATCTGATCAATAAAGTCTTGGGGATCTTCGTTAGGATCAGACCTAGTGAAGGCTAGAGGGTCCCAATTAAGGAAGTCATGTATCCTCTTGCCAGCTGCCCTATTCGCACCACCTGCACCTATTACTGGACCTTTCTATCTTTGGCCTTGGACGACAACTATGCGAGTCAATAGTTGGACTGCATTCCTCAGATCCTGCACAGTAGCATCAATAGGTGGTTGTGGGGGAATTTCACTATTTCTGGGTTCATTTGGAACTGGAGGGGATAAAGATGTCTGTGACAGAGACTCATCTTGAGCCTCATTTTGTTTTCTCACATGACCGGGTGAACCATCTACCACTTCTACTGCGTTTCCTTTACCTTTGTTCTTCCTGGTTTCTGGCGTACTTGCTCGTTGTACAAAATTATTTTGGAGTTAGCCATAATTCACCTAGCTCTATGGCACGATCTAAAGAATGAAAGGAAAGTAACAACTCCTAAATGCCATGTAGCCTCCTGCTTAAAAATATGGTGCACAACACATTGATAAGCAAGACTTTACATTGACACGGCTTTGATACCACTTCTGTCATACCCCAAATCCCATTAGGGCGGACCAGCACCCATTGTCGACAAGGCTCGGGACAACCAGCCTATATCTATGCACTTTCTATAAATTTTATAACGGATTTATATCTTTAACATGTCTTTATGCAAGTAAAAAGTAATACAAGCAAAAATAAAATGCATATGACTAAGCCGTGGGGGCCACAGTGTCTGAAGTACGAGACATGACCACACTTTAATTTACGTAGTCTACAAAGCCTCTTGATAATAGAAAGTATCAAATAAGGGTCAGGGCAGGCCCCGCCTCGAATAACTGTACAATACAACCATATAAGCTTTAAACAGGCACAAAGCTCCGGAACAACCTAGAGTTTGGCAACAACAGCTGGATGTCCTGGACTCTAATGGGGAGATATACTAGAACCTGTACCTATAGTATGAAATGCAGGTCCCTAGCAAAGGACTCAGTACGAGATAATGTACTGAATATATAAGACAGAAAATACTTTATATGAAATAACAACTCAAATGAAGCCATGCACTAGTGTAGAATAAGAGACCAACATTGGATATACTGTGGAATCATGTGGTTTAAGTTCTTCATATTGCTTTACCTTTACTGTATAATTTGTGCACATCATGCACTATAAATGACCAGTTGATCAGTGGTAAACTTTATCGGGATCGTCCCTGGCTAAGTTCTTCCTTAACCCCTCGGGCTACCACTCGTAATAAGATTTTCCCTGGCTAGGTAATTCTTTCACTCCTCGGGATATCGAGATCGTCCCTAGCTAGGTTTTTCCTTCATCCCTCGGGCTACCACCCATGATAGGATCATCCCTGGCTAGGTGACTCTTCCACCCCTTGGGCTACCACCCATCAGAAACTATATACTTTGCTTTTGGTGGTCAAAATATTGAAGTTATAAGGATGTGTAGGAAGCATATGACATATGAAAAATCATGCAAGACAATATGGCAATGAAGAGAATATGTTACATAAGAAATGAAATGCGTATGAAATGAAACAACTCATGAACTTTGTTTAGCAACAAGAACTCATATACTTAGTATCCACGTATGTATGTACAATTGAAGGTAACTATATATAGGAGTGTATGAATATGTGAAAGAGTGGAGATATGGCTGCTTTTCATGTAGGAGTAGATAAATGCCTTTACTTACCGAGGGATCTATGTTTCATGCCAAATGATACGAAATCAAGTAATCTTACATACCTCTTTGTATGACCTCATTACTACCTTGGAGTGGTTGCTTTTCCGCCAAATATTTATCTACATCATATAAGGCAATAATAATAGTATTAGCAGCAAAGATACACTTCTTGATAGCCCAATATCATAAAAACAATCACCCGGACAGCAAGTTTCAAATTAGTGACGCAAGGGCATTTCTTCAACCTTTTCACTTATAAACGTATTTTCTAACAAACATTCGTATGTACATATTATTTTCATACCCTTAATAGTCCTACAACAGCCCACAAAGCATAACACATAACAATTCTTGACAACATACAAACAAGTGGCACAACGTTACATCCTTTTCCACACTTCGACATCAACAATCCTGAAACTATTTTAGCTCTACCTAAATTGTTTCCAACATTTCTTACAATGTAAAACCAGTCTTAATATACTCCAACAATAATCCCAAAATAGGGGAAGGTCGTGGAACAACATAGTACAATTCTATAAAACCTACAAATGGACAGCATAACGTTACCCCCCCTTTGCTACATTTCGACGTTGACAATTCCAAACCTTTTCCAATTCTAACCAAACTGTTCCACCAACATTTACAAATGCAAATAGTGCTAATATAGTCTTAGAACATCACCCAATAAGTCATTAAGGACATGATCCAATAGCTTTAAATCCATCAGCCCACAAATTCCAATCAACACTACACTAACGATAGCACAATAAAACTCATTTGTTAAATTAAACCCAAATCTGGGCAGCAACTTTAGGGTAATATATATAACTCAAAGCATGTTAAGAACATCAAATTCTCTTTATAATACAGCCCACAAACCATTTAGAAATCAATAAAACAAAAGGAAAGACTGCAGCAATTTTCTGGACATAAGCTGTCCAGAATTTCCAGCATAACATATTATCATATACTTCTTGATTTTTATGAAGAAACCTTACCAAAAACACAATTATAATCACTTTCCTTTGTCTTCAAGGTTGAGTAACTCCTTATGAACCCTAAGAGAGTCGTTGGCTGCTACTTTGCTAGGTTGAGAAAAGTTTAGAGAGAGAGTTTGGGAAAGCTGAAATATTCCTAGTGTAAGAGCGGCTGAAATGTTCAGTTTGTGACCCCTATTTAAAGGCCTAATTTTGACTTCTTTCCTTGGTCTTCTTGACCACCAAATACAATATAATATTGGGCTAATTATTCAGCAGCTTAGTCCCCAAAATTGTGCCAAAATATGGGTCACATTCTAAAGGACTTTGGCTGCCAATTTCCAGTTTTCCTCTTAATCCATTTTTGGCCCAAATAGTTAAGTGGTTTGGAATATACTTGGGCTCTTATTACACTCTGCTTGGACTGAAAATAAGGTCCTTTTATGATACTAAAACTTAGGCTAAAATTACACCCTTAAAACTGATTTTATTCGTAATCAGACTTGAACAAATTTGACGTCGAACCTTGTCACCGTTTAGCTAGCAAATTCAACGTAAGCAAGTAGGTAACTCACCTACTAGAATATTAATTCATACAAACACCTTGATTCTCATACTTTATTTAAGGTTGTGATATTCTCAATTTAACATAAAACACATATACATAAGACCCTCTTAGGCATTAGACGCACATATCACCTGTTAACAAGAGAATCAATCACTTTCAAGAATTGATGCTACTTTGACCAATCTATATCATGATTTATTCACATGGCATTAGTACATGTAAAATGTGGGGTGTTACAAGAACCCCCTATGCTATTTATCATGGATAAAGTCGATGAGAAGGCTTGGTGGTGAAGTTGAGGTTGAGGGAGAAAATCCAAAGTTGGCGGGACGCAACCAGAAGAAGTAAGGGAGCGTGAGAAATCGCAACCAATTCCCAAACCTTCTCCTCCTTTCCCTCAGAGGCTTAAGAAAAAGGGAGAGGAGAGTAAATTCAAAAACTTCCTCTCAATGTTGAAGCAACTCTCCATCAACATTCCCTTTCTAGAAGCTTTGGAGAAAATGCTTGGGTATACCAAATATATGAAGGATTTGGTCACCAAGAAGTGCACTTTGAGCCAAGAGTTCTTGCAAGAACTCTAACAACGTAGTGCAATTATGACCAAATTCCTTGTGTAAAAGCGAGAAGACCCTAGTGCATTAACCATCCCTTATACCATTGGTGATGTCGAGTTCGCAAGAGCATTGTGTGACATAGAAGCGAGTACCAATCTAATGCCTCTTACGGTATTCATAAGGCTTGGTCTTGGTACCCCTACCCCGACAAGAATGAGGTTGCTTATGGCAGAACAAACCACTAAAAAGCTAGAAGGCATCCTTTTGGATGTGCTTGTTAAAGTTGATAAGTTCATCTTTTTGGTAGATTTTATGATCCTCAACTGCAGAGTTGATTTTGAGGTGCCCGTTATTTTGGGGAGACTATTTTGGCCACTGGGAGAGCCCTAGTGGATATGGATTCAGGTAAGTTGTGGTTTAGGGTTAATGATGCCGAAGTCATGTTCAATATTCGCCAATCCATGAAACATCCAAACGAGTTCAAGAGCGAGGTGTGGACCCTTGATGATTGTTGATGAAGGAAGATAACAAAGTCGAGCCACAACATTAAACAAGGTGCTTCTTGGAAGGCAACCCAAGAATTCCATTAATTATTTGTTTGTTTGAGACTTGAAGTAGTAGTAGTTGTTTGATTTAAATTTAAGGACAAAGATGCAATTTAATATTTTTGAGGTTTTCTATGTTTTGAGAGTTGGTTTGCAGGTAAAAAGTGGAAGAACTGAAGATCTAGAAAAATTGGACTTGGAGCTACTTCTACGAGCAGTCCTATGATTCGTAATCTTCACTACGACTTGTAGTCATGCCTCATAGGGGAAAATAGTAAGTATCCGAAACTAGAACATATAATATGAGCCAACCTTACGACTCGTAGGATCACCTAGAAGTCATAAGAGGGGTTCGTAATGCCTAGGTATGATTTAAAAATTTTTACCAAGTGTTGAGTCTAGTACAAGACCGGGACCTACGAATCGTAGGAAGACCTACGACTCGTTGTTAGGGTCTCATAGCTCCAATCTACAACTTTTTAAAATCTGACCCGGTTTGCTTATAAAAGGGGGTCAAAATTATTTTTGACCCCAACTTCTAAAATACCTTACCCTAAGTCGACGAAAAACCCCTTCGTCATCCCGTAACTCCTTCTGCGACAAAAAAATCTTGGCTATCCACGTCATTTTTCAATGAATATTCTGATGAGGGTATAAATTCCTAGGGTTTTAATGCGAAATTCATCCCTCTTTGCTTTTTTTCATATTTCAATCCGATTAGCAAGCTATTCGGTTACATTTCTCGATCTCTTTAGATGATTTGATTCCAATTTGAGTATAAGTTTAGTTTGATCATGTTTAAACATTCCTTGCATTGACTATTAATTTAGACTTGTAATCTAGGTTTTATAGGCTTTCAAAGAGTTGGGTTGTGAAGTGAACCTTGTTGAAACTCTTGAGTGGGTGATTGTGAGTACGACATGTGTAATGTTTGATATGTAACTTATTATTGCTGCTCACGAAGGGTCTGAATAGTTGTTGGAGTTGAACTTTAGATGGTAGTGGCTATGCTTGAACATATGGATTTGATTGAATCATTATTAATGGTGCACTTCCTTGGGATGTGTAAGACATGTCATGAATGAGTTCAAATCATTTATTGCTTTTGGTGTGCTTGACATTTTGTTGAATAGTTTTGGACTATGAGGGATAATGATTTTTTTAAATTGCCAATGCTGTTATGAATTGATTAAGTACCATTTAGTCGTGCCTTGCTCTTATTTGCATGATTAAGTTGAATTTTGTGTTGAATTTGTTCTTTGTGTGGGAAATAGTTAGGCATTGCAGGTGACTTCTGCATTCAGCTACGAGGCACTCCTACGACTCGTAAGTTCCTACACGAGTCATAGTTTCCCCTTATAGCAAGCATTAATAACCTGTAATCCATTCATATTTCTCATACGAGACCCACATATGACTCATAGTACTTCATATGACTCATAGGAAGGGTCTCTTAAGCTTTGCTAAATTCTAAAAAATGTTTTTGAACATAGTTACGAGCTCAAACTATGACTCGTAGGTCACCGTATGAGTCATAACTATGTCTCGTATCTTGGGTCAGATAGTATTTGTTTAAGGGCATACTGGTTCTACGAAGGTAGCTTATGACTCATTGGTCACCCTACGAGTCATAACTATACTCGTACCTGCAAAGCTACAGTTGCATAAGTGCATAGTTACTTTTAGTTGTTTTTATTCTTTACCTTAATTTTAGTGTATCAAACACTATGGACTTACATGTTGCTTTGTGGGTTGTTTGCAGATAGAATGCCTCCAAAAGAAAAATGGGCCATTCAAGCTCTCCAATGGAGGTTGCAGGATGAATCCTCCGAAATCGAGCAATCCGAGGGCTCTGTGGGAGTCCACAAAGTAAGGTTAGACCCGAAGGACAATAGATGTCAGACTCAGGCACTTGCAGCTCAGACACCAATAGAAGTGAGTAGTTCCTCCAGTCTAAAGAGAAGGAACAATAGGGCAACGGGGATGGCTCAGATAGTAACTTTCCTCAGATGACCCCCTCACACTCAGGTTCAAAGTCAAAATCAGAGAGCACTTCTCAGCAGGAGGAAGTCCAGTCCCAGCCTCTAGCCGACCACCGATGGTGCTTCCCTGGGATGAAGGAAATATATGATCAATGGTTGGAGCCAAAGGGGCAAGGCAAGCCGGTTCACCAATTTCAAGAGGAGTCCCGGCTGAATGCCTCAGGGTTAGATAGAGTACCCTGATTGGTTGTTGGGTTTGATGAGCACAGGCTACAATGGACCACATAGCAGTTGGACAAATATGCTCCCTATGTAGTCTGTGAGTTCTATGCGAAGTACCTTGCTACACTCCGTCAGGGGTTGCCAAAGAACAAAAGATGAATTAAGTAGCCGAGACAACGGGCGGTATAGTCCGGGGGAGGAGAGTTGATATCTCGGCGGAGATGATCCTATGAGTGCAGTTTGGGCCTACTTATACAGCCCCTCACTCTACTATGGAGTATGACAACCATATTAAGAAAATGAGGATAGTAGTGACAGGCAAGAACATCAAGGCTAGGACGGAGATCCTATGGTGGATCACTAGCCAGATTTCTGAGGAGGGTATTGAGCCAACGTTGGTCACAAACCATGTAGATCCTATAGTAAAAGCCCACCTATCATTCCAAGCCAAGTTCTGGTAGTCAATTATCCGTTGGCGTATTAAGCCATCATTTATGGATAATGTCATCATCCTCGAGAGGGTCGTACTGTTGGCCGGCATCCTAGCTGGCTACGCTATAAATTAGACCAGGATCATTTCGGAGCAGATTCATGAGGCTGCACCTTAGAGGAGCAACTCACTGCCATTTCCATTTCTGATTCATCGACTATGCAGTGCAGCAGGTGTTCCTATTGACCCTCACCGGGACCCTCATGAAGAGGCCACATGCACTATGGATCCTAACCTAATAAACGCTGATGAGAACCCGGTGGCCTTACCACGAGCAGCTCCTTCAGCTATCCCAGAGCCTTTCCTAGCAAAGTCTCACATTCCAAGTTCACCTCCAGCTACCACCAACACTACTCTGGCTTCTACAGAGCCCATATCTGCAGTTGATATCGAGTCTACACCTTCATCCAGCAATCCAGAACCAGCAACACCTTCTTTATAGGTTGACCCTCTTTTCTCTACTATTGCATTTTATGCTTTATTGCACAGGGTTACCGTAGTAGAGGGGAGGAGGCTACGTGAGCTGTCAGTGCGGGTTCGACCATTGATTGATCAGAATGTTTGGGACTCTGCGGAGAGGATGAAGGCATATGCTCGAGATTTAGTTGATGAGAGAGTCCAAGAAGTATAAGCCCGAGTCGATGCATTTGAGGCCAGAGTTCACAAGAGGCTCCGCCGATGCGAGCGCAATTACGAGGAGTTGGATAAATCTAAGGCTGACTTATTACTGATGTTGCCAGCCCCTATTCCAGGCCCGGAGGGAGGCCGGTAGGAGATGAGGCATTTGATTGGCTCATCGACCATCCGGACTCCCTAGGGAAGAAGCCCCTTGAGCATGCTGACCCAGAGTTGGCCCCGAAGAAGCTGAGATAGGAGGAGGAGCCCATACCTGAGGAGGTAGTGCAGGAGTCTATTATGTTGGTGGCTATTCAAAGAGAGAGAGCACAACACATACCACCTAGAGAGGGTACTTCCGGCACTGCATCAGAGGAGGATAGTTAGCCCCAGGACCCCACAGCTCAACCAGAGACCAGTGTTTGATGCACCTTGATGTTTGGCTTCTTCTGAACCCAATGCTCATTTTGTTATGATTGGATACTTTGTTTTCTTTTCAGACAATTTTTTATTATGTTGGTTTTTGGTTGTGTTTAAATATGTTTATGTTGGATGTTATTTTTACTTCTACTGTGGATGTTTATTTTTTTTTTTAATGAATATATGTATATATTTCTGTGTTATCATGTTTTGTTTTTGTTCTTGTCTTTACTTTGAGGACAAAGTATTCTATTTTGGTGGGGAGGTAGAAGTTGTGGATTAAGATGAAGTTTGAGAAGCCTCAAGTCCATAACTTCCCCTGTTTTTAATCCCAAGGTTTTCTTGCCATGTTTCTTTTTACTTGAGGATGTTTTATTTTTCATTGAACTGGCATATTTTAGGAAGTACAAATAATTTTTAAATGCATAGTCATGTTATCTTTTGGCATATATATAATTCATAGATTTTCTTTAAACTTTTATGCAAAATTGGGTACCCTTAACAATTTTGAGGTTGTGATTATTGATGCATTCATACATTTTTTAGTACATGGCAATATTTGTTATGATATTGTGAAGGTAAGTTGAGATTGAAAGCATGGCCGGTGAGTCTATACTTGATTGTGGATGCAATTGTCATATGTGTTGTGAGCTTATTTTGATGCATTCATGTATCATTGTATGGACTCAGAACTTGTCCTAGTACTCTAAGATTTGTTTGGTGAATTGGTAGACTTGGAAGTGATCTTAGGCATTTGTTCTGTTAGTAAGCCTACTTTTGCCTAAATTACCTACCAAATAAACTAGTGAATCCTTTGTTCCAAATATTTGAGCTTTCCATATACTCAATTTTTTTCTCTTGACACCTTGCTAACTTTATCTCGTTTGATGAAATACCCTGATATCGGCCCTGATTTATCCTTGAACATGTGTACCCTGATTAAGGTTGAAAGCCTAAGTTGAGGGTGGTCGCATTGGTAGCCCTAGTTTGAGGCATAGATATTGTGTACTTCACTTTAGGCTAAAAGCCTAAGTTTAGGGTGGCCCTTATTGTGGTAAAGTGACAAAAATGGGGTTGTTAGTTGAGTGAAAAGAAAGAAAATGAATAATCATGAATCGGCTGAAGAAAAGGAAAGGGAAGAGTGCCTTGTGTTGAAAAGATTAACCAAAAATGAGTTCAAAATGAAGGCACAGTTGAAAAGTGAAAGAATAAGCCCAAGAAAAGCTTAGAAATAGGGAAATAAGGGAGGAGTTAGTGAAATGGTTGGATTATGACTGCAAAAAGTGTTGGTAAAGATGGTTCAAGGATATCTTTTAATAACTATTTGCCTAAAATACCATACCAAAGCCCTCTGTGCCCATGTTGTAAGCCAATGATTCCTAAAGTGATCCAAATCAACTTTTGACCCAAACCGAAAAATGAGTGTCGGGGCAAGCTTATGGTGTTAGGCGTTGTGCATGAATTTCAATTGTGAGAGTGAGAATGCTTCCTCAGTTCGTGATTTCTGAATATTTTTGAGTGAGTATAAGAGGCTTTTTTCTAATGAGGGCATTTGCACTACATGAGTAGCATATGACTATACTAGTGATTGTGGACGGTTGATGCTCCTTAGCTTGTCATAGTTGGATTGCCAGGTATATCATTATGTTGCTGTTTGTTAAATAATTTTACAATCTTATTTTGAAAATGGAAGTCAGGTACCTGAATCAAAGGAGTTGATATATATGCCATTAGTATAGTTGCTAAGTATTTCTCTTTGTCTGTGTAGACTGAGTCGTCACTTCAGGACAAGCAACAATTCTAAGTTGAGGGTATTGATGTGCTATCAAAATACAACACAATTGATGCCTGAAACAAGGGATATTATGAGTTCTTAAATCAACTTTTTAGTGTTTTGATGTGTTTTTGTGTTAATCTTGCAAAAAAGTTAGGTTGGCATGATTTTGAAGAAAAGTAGCAGATTTCACTGAAGCATAGGCCATACGAGCCCTCCTACGAGTCGTAGCTCACGCTACGAGTCATAGGTTGTGTCGTAGTAGGAATCAGAGAACAAAAATCAGAAATCTACCAAGTGAAGGTCACCCTTATGAGCCCAGCCTATGAGTCGTAAGACACACTATGACTCGTATAGGTGGACTCGTAACAAGAATCAAAGGGCCAAAATATTGGATCAAAAATTGAAGACTAAGATTACGAGACAAACATATGAGTCATAGCCCAAGCAATGACTCGTACATATGGGTCATTCTAGTTCAGTCCAAGATGTAAAGATCCTGATAAGAGACCCCGACTACGACTCGTAGGTAGTCCTATAAGTCATAACTACTACACTTATCAGCTTCCAGCTGTCTTTTATGTGTAAATTCTAGGGTTATTTTGTAAGCACTATATATAGTTTAAGTTAGGTTTTTTTAAGTTAGTTCGAACAGTAGACAATTTTGCATTACATTTTAAAGCTTTTCTTAGGTTTTTAGAGTAGTTTATTGTTCTCTCTTGGAAAACCCATTTTGGGGATTGCAAATCTTGTCTTGTACTCCTTGTTGATCAATCAAGCGTGTGGGTTTGCAACTTGTGGTGCCTATTTTCTTCATTGTTATTGGTGAAACTCTCAACTACGTCTATTATTTGCATATTTGTATGTTTTCTCTTAGCCATGAGTAGCTAAGCACCTACAACTTGGGGTTGTGGAACCATGATATTTGACTTCAGATAACCTAGCTTTTGTGCATGTCCATGATTGGGCCTTTGCATGTATTGTCTATTTTCCTTCATTATTAATGTTGTTTGCTGGTGGCCAACACCAAACTCCACCTACTATCACGATCCCAACCAAGATAGAGACGAATAGGAAAAGGAAAGTAGATGACAGGAATTGGTTGATGTGTTCCCATCTAATCGACCAAACCTGACCAAGGGGAGGTTGCCTAGGACAATAGGTAACGGTTAGTTGGCACGCCATGATAGCCCCCCATGTGCCATGGTTAAATTCGACCTTCACCTTCACAAGAGGGCCGAAAGAACCTAAGTTACCGTCCTACGTGCGATTCATTAATAGTAGTTATGCTATCTAGTTTAATTTAGTCAATGAACCATGGGGAACACAATTCCCAAGTTGTCCTCGAAATTGAGTATTCTTCTGCATTTTAATTAGTGTTTATTTTATGTTATTTTTGAATCACAACCCCCCCCCCCACTTAGAAATTGTCGTTTTTGAAACCAGAATTGCATCGTATTGTAATCTGCTAGTCAAGCC
>JAPFFP010074149.1:0-23629 GCA_026153255.1 Solanum medicagineum | reverse complement strand
AATGAAAGAAGCGCAGATAGTTTAAAGAGACATTTTGCTTTATTCCATCATACTCCAAAGCCAAAAAATAGTCAATCATAGATACATAACATGTCCAACAAATGCTTCTACTACTTAAATAAGAGTGGGGGCCGAGACAAAGCAACCAGGCTCACCCTCATAGTCAAAATAGAACATAAAGAAGAGTGTATCAATATATAATAAGAGAAACAAGATAAATGTCCCCGGAATGAGGACTCACCAACTAGCTTGAGTAGTACCGAACTAGCCACGTGGAGGAGGAGGATGATCAACTTAGGCTCCGGTTCCTACATGGTGATATCATGTAGATAAGTGTATGCTTTAGTACGTTTGAATGCACTAAGTAAGTAGGATGCAATGCAACAAGAGATAGGAATCACAATCAAAATGCTTAACAATAGGTAATAGGCATAATATAATAATATGGTATGCATGACCAATGCTCAAGTAAAACATGCTTAAGTAATTGATGCTCATATAGGATATCATATGTGTAGAAGAAACCAAGCAAGATTTTGAAAGTACAAACCACTTTGTAGGTTGATGATGATCTCACCCCATCATCTTAGTGGTGAAGTACAAACCCCTCACATAGTAGATGATAATCTCACCCTATCACCTTGGTGGCGAAGTACAAAGTCCTCACATGGTTGATGAGTACAAACCCCTATCTCAATTATCCGGATCTTAGTCCCCCCGGATCAGGCATGGTCTAATGCAACACTTTATATAGAATATATCTTATACATAAGCTCTCTTCATCATCATATAGTCATTCATATCATATCTCATGCTTTGGACCTTCAATTCCTCAAGAAACCACATCCAGACATTTCATCAAACACTTAGAGGGTGTGTAGTGCTAGGGTAAAACCATGCAATTCAAGAGTGAAAGCATTCTAGGAAATTCAATGTAAAATCTTCAATATATACTTGGTAACACTCTCAAGCAATAAAAATCAAAACCCTTCACCAATCCTTTCAATAGATCTTAGACTCATAGCTCAAAACATGGTAAAACAGTCACAATTTCATATGTTCAAACATAGTGTACAGTGATTTTCATAATAATCAAGACCCATGAATAAATCACCTTTAAATCATGCAATTTGTAAGAAAAAGGAGCTTGGGCATCATGGGTGAAAGGAACACATGAAGGAAACCCACATACCTTAGCTTGTAGATGAACTTGGTGAAGATAGACTTGAAGCTTGAAGAAGAACCTCGAAGGAAATCCTTAGATCCGCAAGAGGTTTTAAGACTTGTATTAAGGAGTGAAGATATGGCTAAGTGTTTGAGTGAGTATTGGGGAATTTTTACGATGATATGAGGGTGAAATATGGCTAAGTATAGGTATTTTCAGATTTGGGAACACTAAGGCCCAAGACCCAAAAGTCTTGGACCAAGATAGAAAAACTAGACAAAAAAATACATAAGAGCACGCCCTTGGAATGTCGCGCAGATTGTCTCTGGAAATTGCATTTTCGCGATTTTCAAATTTTTCTATGGTTGCTCTCAAATTGGGGTTAGACCCTCTTCCCCCTAATTTTGACCCCATGAAAAAGAATATGAAGTCAGATTTTCGATGTCGCGCACTAATTTTGAGATATATAGAAATTACAATTTCGGGCACTTTCAAGGCACATTTGTAGGCACTTTTTGGGGTCGCTTCAATCATCCTAAACGTTCCCCAATACTCACTCAAATACTAATCAAAAATATTCACTCCTAATTTCAAGTCTCAAACCCTCATCTGGAACTAAGGATTTCCTTCAAAGTTCAAGTCTCCATTTTCAACATTCATCAAGAGTTTCTCCAAAACTATGGTATGTGTGTTTCAACCATTGGGTCCTTTCACCCATGGTTACCTGACCTTATTTTTACTCAATTTTCTTGATTTAAAATTTATTTTAACAAATGGGTTTACTAGTATGAATTTGTCTATGAACATTGTTAAAGCTGTATGAATTTGTGACTGTTTTGCTATGTTTTGGGTTAAAACTCTTGGATCTATTATAAGATTTGAGAAGTGGTTTTGATGTATATTCCTTGAGGGTGTCGCAAGGTATTGATTAATGGTTTTACAATGGATTTACTTGCATAGTTTCACTCTTAAATTGCATGATTTTACATTAGCACTACAAACCTGCCAAATGTCCAGTTATGGTTTCTTGAGGAATTGAAGGCTCAATGCATGTCTTATGTTATGAATGATGTTATGATGATGAATCAAGAGTATTAATATGATGTTGTGATGATGATAGAAGGAAAGTATGTATATGGTGTTTCTCTATATAGTGTTGAGTTGACCATAGCCAATTGAGGGGTATGCCTCAATCACCATCGGAGGTAGGTGTGATCATCCTCTAACCTTCCAAGGGGTTTGTACCTTGGCACCATGGGAGGTAGGGTGTGACTATCCTCTAACCTATCAAGGGGTTTGTACTTTGGCACCCTGGGAAAGGTGTGACCATCTTCCAACCCATCAAGTGGTTTGTACCTTGGTAACCTATTGAGGGGTTCATACCTTAATCACCATGGGTGGTTAGTATGGTGCATTTTCACACTCGTATTATAATATATGAAGCATGAATTTACTACAATAATTATACATGCATGTCATCTTGTTATATGTTAGTTAATTGCTTAAATTATGCATATTTATTATGTCACTTATCTCTTGTTGCATTGCATCCTACATACTTAATATATTCAACTGTACTAACACATACTCTTGCCTACATGATATCACCAAGTAGGAACCGATGCACAAGTTGATTATCCTCCTCCTTCACATGGCTAGTTTGGTACTACTCAAGCTAGTTGGTGAGTCCTCCACTTTGGGGACCTTAGTCTAAGTTTCTCTTATTATGTATTGAGACACTCTTCTTTATTGTTTACTTTAGCTATGAGGGTGATCCTGGTTGCTTTGTCTTGGCCCCCGCTCTATCTATGTAGTAGAGGTGTCGTTTGACATTCTATGTATCTATGATATGAGCTTTGACTCTTTTGTCTCTTGATAATGATACTATGCAAGCTTTCCCCATAGTACCATTTCCCTATTTCTACTTTCGTATGTTAATGCTTCCCGACCAATGATGTGTAATGATAAGATAAGAGGCTTGTTTGGGGTTCCTTCGGGTTCCTCATTCTTTGTGTCACGTCTAGGCCCTAGGCTTGGGTTGTGACATAGATATACATGCATTTCATAAAACCCCAACATAGTTATTTATAATCAAAATCCATAATAAGATATACTCATAGATGATACAACTTGGAAACATACAATTTTTCGTAAAAAGGATAATTGGGCTCCATAGGTGAAAGGACCCAATGGATGAAACCCACATACCTCAAACTTGGATTATCTTGAGTTGAGCTTGAAGAGAACATAGAGCTTGAAGAATCTTTGAGTTCCAAAGTTAGGCTTGAAATCCTTGGAATTTGAATGAGATATTTTGTTAAGTCTTGGAGAGGGTTTTGAGAGGGTCTTCAGTGATATAGAGTTGAACATGGCTAAGTATAAGTATTTTCACGCATAAGTTGGCATGGGGCTATGACCCCAATGCCCTTAGGCCGAAAGAGAAAATTAAGGAAAAATAAATCTCGGGTAAGTGGGCATGGAGGTATTAATCCAATGCCCTTGGGTCGAAACAAAAAATTAAGAAAAAATCAAAACTGTTCTACGAAGCAGATCTATCGCTCAGGACATGTTTGTACTGCTCCGCGCCCTTGGCGCATTGCGTGTAGGGCGCGGACAGACACTGGATAAGGAAATTTTGTGAAAATTATTTTTTGCTATTGGTCCTTTAAAATTAGGGTTATACTCATCATCTCACTCAATTTGCCACCTGATCGAGAAAATGATGTCGAATTTTTGATATCATGTATGGATTTTGAGATATATGAAAATTACAATTATGTACATTTTCGAAGCATATTTTTGGGGCGTTTCAATAGTAACCGCCATACATTGCCCCTTCATTCCTTCGATTTTGTGCCGTGTTGTTAGGCAATGTACCCTTCTAATATTGATTTAGCTGAGTTGACACTTGACCAAATAGTTGCTCAAGCTGTTTAATAGCCACAGAATGAGAATCTATTTTCTGATTTACGCTTGAAATATCTGATTTCATGACCCTTAGAGTTTCATCTTGTGTCTCACTTTCTTCAAGAAGTTGTCAAACATCTCCTCAATTCTGGAATTGCCAGTACCTATGTCATAGTTCTATTATGGCACATACATACCTTTTCTAAAGCCTTTTCTGTGACCCCAATCTGCGTTTGGACCTCTGTTCCTATCATAGTGACCACCCTGGTTATATCCAAAAGCTCCATCTCTACCATAGTTTCGACCTTGGCTTACTTGACCTTGGTAACAATAGTTCTGATTATACCCTAGGGCATTGGTCCAGAAACCCCACGTATGATCATTCATAAAACATGTGCCCTCCTCAAGTATGGGTCTTCGTAATGGGTGTACGTGGAGGTTGGTGAACCACTGTATTCACTCTCTCTTAGTTCTGTTTGATCACCACATCCATGCATGTGCAAAGATTAGAAAGTTATTGCATAATCTTTTCATTAATTTTGGCTTGCTCTAAACCCACAGTGACAGCACTTGAACTCTTCATGGAAGCTCAATCCCATTATCTCCATGCACGATTCATCTTGACCACTTGCTCTATACACTCAGGATTCCTTGCACATGGTTGATCTAGAAACATGCCCCCTGTGATAGTGTCAACACAAGCCTGATTGTTCTCATAAATGGCATGGTAGAAGATTTCCACCGAGGCATCATCAACTATCTTGTCATCAAGGACGCTCCTCAGACATTTAGTAAACTACTCACAAGTAGTGCCTATGAAATCACCAAGAAGTTGCTCAAATTTGTTGATCTGGCCATTCAACATGATCTTCTTCGATCTAGGTAAGTACCTCTCCAAAAAGGCCTTCTGCAAATCTGTCCAGCTAGTAATTGAATCCACGGGAGCTCAGATATACATAATGTAGCATTGCCGGTAAGAGACATTGGAAAGTCATGCAGTCCCACAACATCCATAGGCAAATCCTGTGTTCCCATTACACTCTTACAAACAAATACCACATTGTGCAAGCAGTTATGTGGATCCTCTGATGGTAAGCCCACAAATAACCCACGATTCTACAACATCTGAAGTAGCCCACTAGAGATTGTGAACTTTGTGTCTGCTAGTGGTGGTGGCAACACCATAGCTCCTTTCACATCCATAGCCATGGGGTTCAACCTGTACTGCTTCCACTGGTAAGCATTGTCATTGAACTCCCGACGCTATAGAATGTCCTCCAAAGGAGGAGGGTTTTCATTTCTATCATCATCAATATTACCCCGATTCAAAGCTGCATTGGCCGCATTGTTGGTAATTTCTTAGTCCATTCCACTTGTAATCCTATGGATCAAATGGAGTTAAGGGATTTCTTGACTCTGAGTGTTGGGCATACACAACTTGTATACCCTGCGAAGAAACAAAAACAAAGGCAACTAAGGATTAACACTCAAATTACTTAAGGAATCAATTTAAGTCTAGCCATATTCCCCGACAATGACACCAAAATCTTTGATGTCACGCAAGTTACACCTCTATTTAGAGGATAAAGCGGTTGTTGTTAAGATGTAAAACCTAACCAAGGTTAGGGTCGAATGCATAGGTAATGCTAGACTTGAGACAAATTCACCAATAAGCAATTCAAGTAGTTAACCAACTCAATACCCCGAAGAGGGAGGGAAGGTTTGCAATAATCAATAAGAAAATAAACTAATCAAACTATCATGAGAGACAATAAATAATAGAGAACAACTAGGGTATAGTGTTCCCCATGATTTCCCAACTTAGTATCATCGAATAACCTAATTTTCATCAAGTGTATAGCATGCAGGATGGCAATTTAAGTTCACCAAGCCATTTGCTTAAAGGTAAGACACGAATTTCACTATGCGACTTGGCTCTTCACCATAGTGTGCTATACTAACCACTACCTATAAGTCCCAGTACAACCTCCCCTTTGCCCAGTTCAGTTTAGAGATGAACACATCAATCAAATCATGTTAATCAATCTCTTTTCCTATTCATTTCTGCCTTGGTCCAGTTAATACCACTAGGCAGGTTTTACTATTGGCCACCATTAGAAACATACCAAAACGATGAGAATTGATTAATACAAGCATATACCTATTCAAAGAATTGTAAATTACATGGGTTTACTTAAATAGCTTTTCATGGTTCCCGTAACCCTAGTTATGGATTTAGCTACTCATGCTATGGGTAGATGGAGAAATTATGAATTGAGAAAATATAATTAAATGCTTACACAATTGAATTGAAATTAAGCAAATCCAAGAACAATGAGAATCACAAGCTTCACGATCTAATTTACCTACAAGTGTTTTCTCACAATCTTCTCTCTCAAGTATTGGGTTCTCTAAGTACAAACCCTAAAAGTATGTAATGACGACGTCCTCTCTAGTACTATAACCTAAAAGTACTATTTATAGTAATTAGAATTAATTCATCAATAAAATAGAAAAACTGGTCGACAAACTCCACAAAAGGTCTCTATGACTCGCAGTTGGGATCTTCTAATCAGCTCTTGGGATTTTGGATTCCTCTTCTATGATACCACTTTATGATTTGTAAACTGATCCACCACTTGTACTGTATATTTGTAGGCTTCCACTCATCAACTTGTCCCTCACTGGAAATTATCACGAAACCCATCAATACGACTCGTAGAATACTCTAGGACCGTATGCTTGTCTCATTGAGCTAATCTTCAGAATTCATCCTTCACTAAAATTTGTCATAAAACTGCCTGTACGACTCGTAGAATGTGCTATGATCTGTAGAGGGTCTTGTAAATCATCAAAAATCAGTAATCTTTTGCAATTGTATCCCAAATCATTGCCAACCTATAATCCTGCAAATCTAAAGACAAAAACACATAAAACCCACAATTATTGCATTGAGAACACACAAAATCCTAAGTTTTAAGCATCAAATGTGTTGTATTTTCATAGTACATCAGTGAGCACCGGTATTCAATGGTGATAGGGAGCATCATCTGGCATGAGATGTGAATAGTCACTCACTATTCACTCAACCAGTATATCCAAATCTAGAACTCCAAAGACATGTCATGCCTAGAGTGAACATAGGCGAGAATAAGCATATTGTGCCCAAAGTGACCATAGGCAACGACCTCACAACCTAGGTATCCCAAAATCTCAATACAACCCACAACAGTAACTATCACCTCTCCCAGGTACACAGATACCCCGACATCAGATGGACAGAACCAATATACAACAACTATCAGTAGTAGAAACACCCCTCAAGTGCTTTGGAATGCCCAAAAATCGTAATTTCCGTATATCATAAAATCCATGCATGATTTTGGAAATTCAACTTCATATTCTCGATTAGGGGGTAAAATTGTGAGGGATTGGTATCAACTAGATTTTATAAAACCTGTAGCAAAAAATAATTTTTGCTAATTTTTCAAATTCCAGTGTCTGTCCGTACCTAGGCAGTGATGTACCTGGGGTGCGAACCACTATAATATTTTCCTTGGTTTTCTTATTTCGTCCAAGGGCATTTGGGTAATAGTGCCATGCCCAATCAAATTTGAAATCTTCCATACTCAACCATTTTCAACTTTATAACTCACAAAAACCCTCTCTAAAACCTCTCCAAGACATTATCTGAACTCTCATTCAAATTCAAGGATTTCAAATTAAATTTTGGAACTCAAGGACTCATCTGTAGCTTCAAGTCTCCTTCACATTCATTTCAAGGAATTCAAGGTTTAAGGTATGTGGGTCTCCATCTATGGGTCCTTTCACCCATGGAGCCCAACCTTCTCTTTTGATGGAAATTGCATGATTTCAAGTTGTATTACCAGTGGGTGTCTCTTATTGTGAATTTTGAATATAAACTATGTTGGGGTTTTATCAAGTATTGATTGTGCACAAATGTCTATTTCAAGTTTATTCCATGAATTGATTTTGTCTATTGAGACTATGCATTTATTGATGGTTTTCAAGATACCCAAAATAAGAGATTTACTATTATATTAGTAGGTTGATTTGCATGGAGTTTACTCATCTTGTTTTACTCTAGAATAGCATGATTTTGAACAAGTATCATGAACCAACCATGTGTTTGATAAAATTAGATGACAAGAATTCTCAAGTTATTGATAAACTATTACATGATTTACAAGTCAAGTGACTTCATGATGATAAAGGGCTTTCAAGCATGTATTGAATTCATAAAAAGTATCTCTGATTTTACAAGTATCCCTATTTTAAGATTTTTACCTCTTCTGAGCCATTCATGTTAAAGCAAAGGTTAATGTATGATTATGATCTACTCTTTGTTTAAGTTAGGCTCACTAATATAGGTCAAACATATTTATGAGCTACTCATGTAAAGTTATCATGTCTCTTACAAGTTACTCATGATATTATCAAAGTATGATTGTTTCAAGTATTCCATGGGATTTGACTTAGCACAAATTGAGGCTTAAGATAGGAGCTCGACTCAAGGGGTCCGTATGTAAAGTCTGTAGTCTCTAAACTATATGCCACTATCTGATTATGAATATTACCTTTGCTATACTAGTGGATCTATCTAGTTCATGTTATCATGTTTGGTTTACCTTGGCAAGAAAACCACACTTCGTTGGGGGGTGTCATGCCCGGTCACCTGAACCAAGGGGGTGTCAGGCCTCAAAGTCCAAGTTGTAGCTGCTTGGTCTATGTCGGTTGAGGTCTCCTCCCACATATATATGATAAATTATGCAAGATAAATGATTTATAAGCATGTTTTATTATAAGCATTAATCGTGCATACCATATTGAGATCATATATCCATTGATTATGATTATGCATTTTGAATATATTGGCTTTTGTCTTTGTTCCATTGCACCCCCCATACTTAGTACATTCAAACGTACTAATGCATACTCTATGCCTACATGATATTACCATGTAGGGACAGGATCTCATTTTGATCATCCTCCTCCACCTGGCTAGTTCGGTACTGTGGGGAAAGCATTTGGTGAGTCCTCAACTCCAAGGAAAATATCTAAGTTACTCTTGCTATGTTGAGACTTCTTTATGTTTAACACTTGTTATCATAAGGGTGAGCCTGGGAAGTGTCTTGGCCCCTGATCCATTCTAAGTTAGAGGACTTGTTGGATACTATGTTTTGTATATGGTATGAGCTTGATTCTTTTATTCTTTCATTATTATGAAAGACTTCCCTTAGTCCCGCTTCCCTTTTCAATTATATCACTACATGATGTTTATTTTTTTTCCGTGACCAAGGATGTGTGAATGATATGTTAAGAGGCTTGTTTGGGGTCCTTTCGGGTTCCCCATTCGCCGTTTCACATCTAGGCCCTATGCTTGGGTTGTGAAAAGTTTGGTATCAAAGCACTAGGTTGTTAATGGTCCTCAAAAATCTAACACACCACGTTGATTAGAGTCTTATTCATAGTTTTGAAGTGCACTACAACTATAAATAGGAGGCTATGAGGCGTTTTAGGAAATGTTTCACTTCTTCATGGTCTACATTGTGCTTTAGATGTAAATGTAAGGCTTTCCCCCTAACAAATGCTCTTTTCCATTCTAAATCATGCCGATACCAAGAGGAAGGCTAAGAAGAGCCAGTACAACCGAGGAACAACTGGCTCCTCCCGCTCCACAAGCTCCTCAAGATGGAGGGATCAAGAAGATTTCCTGGATGCCATCACAATGTTGGTCCATGCGATGACCATCCAAATGAACCAAGGGTCCCAAGCCCCTTATGGTCCCACTCCAACCACAATGGTAAAGGATTTCACAAGAATGAGTCCTCCGGAGTTTCATATGTCCAAGGTGGAAGAGGATCCCCAAGAGTTCATCGATAAGGTGTATAAGGTGCTATCCTTCATGGGGGTCAATTTGGAGGAGAAAGTGGAGTTAGCAACCTACCAATTCAAAGGTATTGCCCAAATTTGGTTTACTCAATGGAAATTGGAGAAGAGAGATGATGTTGTTATTCCTTTGGAAGACATCAAAGCCACCTTCCTCAATTGGTTCTTCCCTATCAAGTTAAGAGAGGATAATATGATGGAGTTTATGAAATTTAAGGAAGGTTACATGAGTGTGGGGGAGAATGCCCTCAAGTTCAATAAGCATTCTAAGTATGCTACACATTTGGTTGCCGACCTTAAAGCTAGAATGAACAAATTTGTGTCGGGTATGTCAGACTTGTTAAATGAAGAGTGTCATGCTACCATGCTAGTGAGTGATATGGATTTGTCCAGGCTCATCACATATGCCAAACAACTTCAGGACGAAAAGCTTAGAAAGAGGATAAGAGGGGAGTCTAAGTGGGCTCGGTTTGAAGGTGATTTCCAAGGTTCAAAGGGTGGTCAATTTCCACTAGGTCACAACTTCCAAGAACAAGGGTCCTCCAATGCTCCTAGCACTAGATTTGCTAATAAAGAGGTGTTCGACGCAAGATTCCAAGGCGGAAATGGTGGGAAGACCAAATCTAAGTGCCAAAAGTGTGGGAGAAACCATGGTGGTACATGTTTGAAAAATTCTAATACTTGCTTTTGTTGTAGTGAAATGGGTCACAAAGTTATTGATTGTCCTCATGCTCAATACAAGGGTAGAGATGGTGATCCTCAAGGTCAAGGTGCTAATGTGGGTCAAAGGGCAAAATGAGGCCAACAAGGGGGTACTCCAAGGAAAAATAGGTTCTATGCTCTCAAAGGAAGCAAGGAGTGAATGAGGTGCCCGATGTCATTACCTGTATGTTAAAGATTTTTCATTATGATGTGTATGCTTTGATTGATTTTGGTGACAATCTTTTCTTCATTACTCCTTTTGTTGCAAATAAGCTTCGTGTGTGTCCCGAATTGTTGTGTGAACCTTATGAAATGTCTACCCCTATTGGTGGGTCCACTATTGCTAAAAGAGTCTATAGAGATTCTCCCATGTCCGTCTCGCATAATATCTTGCCTTGTGATTTTGTTGAACTAGATATAGTGGATTTTGATATTATTCTTGAGATGGATTGGCTACATACATATCATGCTTCCATTGATTGTAGAACCCATGAGGTTAAATTTCAATTCCCTAATGAGCTCGCTCTTGAGTGGGAAAGTTGTAATGTGGTTGTCAAAGGTAGATTCATTTCTTGTTTTCAAGCTCAAAAGTTGATTTATAAGGGTTGCATTTATCATCTCATGAGGGTTAGGGATGTGTAGTCTAAAGTCCTTCTTATTGACTCGATTCCAGTGGTCAATGAGTTTCTTGGTGTCTTTCCCGATAAACTTCCTAGTGTTCCTCCCGAAAGGGAAATAGACTTTAGTGTAGACCTTCTTCACGATACACAACCCATTTCCATTCCCCATTACCATATGGCCACGGCGGAGTTGAAGGAGTTGAAGGATCAATTGAGGGATTTGTTGGAGAAGGGTTTCATAAGGCCCAGCAAGTCACCTTGGGGTGCACCCGTATTGTTTGTAAAGAAAAAGGATGGTTCCCTTAGAATGTGTATTGATTACCGGCAACTTAATAGGATTACTATAAAGAACAAGTATCCTCAACCAAGGATTAATGACCTTCTTGATCAACTAGAAGGGGCTAATCACTTTTCTAAGATTGATCTTCGGTCAGGATACCGCTAACTGAGAGTAAGGGGGTGTGATATTCCCAAGACGACTTTTCGGACTAGGTATGGGCATTTTGAATTTGTGGTAATGTCTTTTGGGTTGACTAATGCACCGACTATATTTATGGATCTCATGAATAGGGTCTTTAAATCCTACCTTGATATGTTTGTGGTGGTCTTTGTGATGATATATTGATTTATCCCCGGGGTGAGGAACAACATATGAATCACTTGAAGGTGGTGTTGCAAATCTTGAGGGATGAGAGGTTGTTTACTAAATATAAAAAGTGTGAATTTTTAATGAAAGATGTTGCTTTTCTAGGGCATGTGGTGTCGGGTGATGGCACTAAGGTGGATCGTAATGAGACAAAAGTGATAAGAAATTGGCCTAGACGTTGACTCCGATGCTTATTAGGAGTTTCTTGGGTTTGTGGGTTACTATTGGAGGTTTGTGAATGGTTTTTCTTCTATTGCTTCCCCTATGACTAAGTTGATCCAAAAGAAGGAAAAATTTGTTTGACCGATGAATGTAAAAAGAATTTTCAAAATTTGAAAGATAAGCTTATCTTCCCTCCTATCTTAACTCTACCAGAAGGGCTAGAAGGGTTTGTGGTTTATTGTGATGCCTCAAGCATTGGCTTAGGGTTTGTTTTGATGCAAAATGGCAAGGAGATAGCATATTCCTGTAGGCAACTTAAGGTGTATGAGCGAAATTATCCCACCCATGATCTTGAATTGGCGGCCATGGTGTTTTCTTTGAAAATTTGGATTCATTACTTGTATAGGGTTCTTGTTGATTTATTTACCGATCATAAGAGTCTCCAATATGTGTTTACACAAAAAGATCTTAACTTGAGACAAAGAAGGTGGTTAAAACTCCTTAAGGATTATGACATGAGTGTGCACTCATCTCGGCAAGGCTATTGTTGTGGCCGATGCTCAAAGTAGAGTGTCCATGGGTATTATAGCTCATATTGACGTTAGTAACATGTATACTGAACCTAAAAAGTGCCCAAAAATGTGCCTCAGAAGTGCTCGTAATCGTAATTTCCATGTATCCCAAAATCCATGCACACAATATAGAAAATTCGACTTCATATTCTTGTTCAGGGGCTCAAGTTGAGTGAAAAATGGGTCTGAACCTGATTTTAGAGTAATCAATTAGCAATTTTGATTTTCCAAAAATGCAAATTCCAGTGAGGTTTTCGCTCAACTAGAACGGCGCGCCAATGGCGTACCTCAGTGTATTTTTTTGCCCAGTTTTGTCTTCGGTCCAAAACTTTTAAGTCTTTGGCCTAAGTGTTCCTTAATGTGAAAATACCTATACTTAGCCATTTTTCACCCTCATAACATTTTAAACATTTCCCAATACACTTTCAAACACTTAGCCAATATTTCATCTCCCAAACTCAAGTCTCAAAGCTCATCCGGATCTAAGGATTTCCCCTCAAGCTCCAAGTCCCTATCTCCAATCTTCATCAAGTTCATATCCAAAGGTAAGGTACGCGTGTTTATTTCATAGACTCCTTTCATCCATGATGCCCAAGCTTCCTTGCTCCCTAAATGCATGATTTAAAGTTGATTTACAAATGGATCTTAATTATTATGAAAATCATTGCACACTATGTTGGGGTTTATAAAATTGTGACTGGTTTACTATGTTTTGGGTTATGAATCTAATATCTAATGTGAGATTTGATGAAAGGTTTTGATGCATATTGCTTGAGGGTGTTTCCAAATATCTATTGATGCTCATTGAATTTTCTATCATGATAACATTCTTGAATTGCATGATTTTACACTAGCACTACACACCCTCTAGGTGTTTGGTAAAATATTCGGTTATGGGTTTTTGAGGAATTGAAGGTCCAATGCATGTATTATGAGGTGAATGAAAATATGGTGATGAAATGATGATAAATGGAATGTATGTATATGATGATGAAAGGCATATAAATACATGATATTGCCTATATAGTGTTGGGGATAGACCAAGCCTAGCTCAGGGGGTTGTAGGCCCGGGTAACCTTGTTGACGGGTTGGTACCTCGATTGCGTAGCTCGGGGCATGGTAGGATCGGGTAAACTTGTTGGGGGATTGTACCCATCAACCTTATTGGTGGTTTGTACCCATCAACTTTGTTGGGGGATTTGTACTCCATCAACCTTGTTGGGGAGGGGGGAGGGGGTTTGTACTCTATCAACCTCATGAAAGGGTTTGTACCTCATGCGCCTATCCAAGGGGGTGGTAGGCCTTGGATTGAACTAAAAATGGTTGCTCCGTACATTTACTTTATGATCCATATAAGCATGGTTTACTATTAGCATCTTCCATGCATGCCATATTGCTATATGTACTCATTGCCTATGCTTAAGCATTTCGATTATGTAGTTATCACTTGTGGCATTGCATTCTTTATACTTAGTACATCAAACGTACTAACGCATACTTTATGCCTACATTATGTCACTATGTAGGAATCGGTGCACCGCTTGATCATCCTCCTCCTCCACGTGGCTAGTATGATTGTCTCTCACGCTTGTTAGTGAGTCCTCTATTCCAGGGACATGCTTATGATCTCTTTCTGTGTACTAAGACTATGTTTTGTTTATTTATGTATTGGCTATGAGGGTGAGCCCGATGGTTTGTTGTGGCCCCCGCTCTTATCTATGTAGTAGAGGTGTTGTTGGATACGATATGTATCTATGCTATAAGCCTTGATTCTCTTGTTTCTTGAATGTTATAATATGGAAGTCTCTATTCCCTTTTTTATGCTTATCTCTTATTGTCATTTTAATTGCTTCTGCGACCAAGGATGTGCAATGATACTACGAGGCTGGTTTGGAGTTTCTTTGGGTTCCCTATTTGCAGGTCACGCTAGGCCATAGGCTTGGGTTGTGACCACATGGAGGTGGCTACAGTTGTTTACCAGTTGGCTAGGTTGTGGTTAGGTTGGATAAAGTTGAAAATGGTGGTACAGTGGTTGTTTATGGTTCCAAATCTTATTCGATTGAGGAAGTCAATTCAAAACAAGACCTTGACCATGCCTTGCTAGAGTTTAAGGTTCTGGTAAGGGATGGTAAAGTGGACGTTTTCTCCCAAGAGGGAGATGGTGCACTTAGGTACCAAGGTAGGTTATATGTGCCTAATGTTGATGACTTGAAAGAGTTGATTTTGAAGGAAGCTCATAATTCATCCTATTTTATTCACCCCCGTTCCGCAAAGATGTATAGAGACTTGGGGGAGGTGTGCAGGTGGGGTGGTATGAAGAGGGATATTGCCAAGTTCGTATCCGGATGTCACAATTGCCAACAAGTAAAAGCCAAACACCAAAGGCCGGGTGGCCTAGCCCATGACATAGAAATTCCTACTTGGAAGTGGTAAGTGATCAACATGGATTTTATGGTTGGGTCGCCTAAGACTAGGAGACACTTTGACTCCATTTGGGTTGTTATGAATAGAGTGACAAAGACTTTATACCTGTCAAAATAACTTATGGTGCCGAAGATTATACCAAGTTGTATATTCATGAGTTGGTTCGATTGCATGGCGTTCCCTTCTCTATCATTTCAGATCGTGGTGCTCAATTCATGTTTCATTTTTAGAGGTCCTTCCAAAGAGGTCTTGGTACCAACGTCAAGCTTAGGATGACTTTTCATCCTCAAACGGATGGTCAAGCCAAAAAAAACTATCCAAACTCTTGAGAATATGCTTAGGGCTTGTGTGTTGGAGTTTAAGAGTAGTTAGGATGAACATCTTCCATATGTTGAATTTTCTTACATCAATAGCTACCACTCAAGCATCGCCATGGCTCCCTTTGAAGCTTTATATGGTACGCATTGTAGATCCATTGTTGGGTGGTTTAATATGGGGGATATAGCTTTGTTAGGCACAAATTTTGTTATGGAAGCCTCAGAGAAGGTGAGGTTGATAAGGGAGAGATTGAAGACAGCTCAAAGTAGACACAAGTCCTACTCTGATGTGAGAAGAAGAGATCTTGAGTTTAAGTTTGGTGATTGGGTATACTTGAAAGTCTCACCCATGAAGGGTGTGGTTTGATTTGACAAGAAAATGAAATTGAGCCCAAGGTTTGTGGGACCATATAGTGTCTTAAGGAAGGTTGGTAAGGTTGCATATGAGTTGGAGTTGCCTATGGAGATGAAAATGGTTCATCCGGTCTTCCCTGTGTCCATGTTGAGGAAGAGTATGGGAAACCCAAGTGATATAGTGCCCTCAGAGGTTGTGGGTGTTGTGGAAGGTAATTTGACCTATGAGGAGGTCGCGGTGGAGATATTGGATAGACAAGGGAAGAGGTTGAGAAACAAAGATGTAGCATCTGTCAAGGTTCTTTGGAGGAACTAACAAGTTGAAAGTGCCACATGGGAAGCTGAGACAGACATGAAAAAGTGATACCTGTATCTCTTCCACTCTACTCAAGCCGAAGGTAATGACTTAAGTCCCATCTATGATTTCCATTCTTAACTTTTAGCCCCTTATGTCATTTTGCATGCATTCATGTTTATAGTAACAAGTTCATGGTGATTCTTGACATTCATGTTGAGACTTTTTGAAAATGATGTTTAAGTGCATTTGTTGCATTTATGTCCGACTGAACTCTTCAGAATTACCTTTTACGCATGTTTCTTTAACATTTGGCGATGAATGTTCCCATGGGGGAAACATTGAAACACCCCTCATGTGCTTTGGAATGCCCAAGAATCGTAATTTCCATAATCTCAAAATCCATGTGTAATTTTAAAAATCCAACTTCATATTCTCGATCAGGGAGAAACATTGAGTTGGAAACGGGTATAACCTGGATTTTAGAAGACGAGTAGCAAAATATAATTTTCGCTGATTTTTTGAATTCCAGTGTCTGTTCACGCCCAGGCCGCGATGCGTCTGTAGCATGGAATAGTGTTGTTGGATCTCCGCATCTGGTGCGCATCGCGCCTGGGGCGCAGACCAGTGTAATGTTTTCCTTTGTTTTCTTATTTCGTCCAAGGGAATTGGGGTAATAGCCCCATGCCCATAAACGTGAAATCTTCCATACTTAGCCATTTTTCGACTTTATAACTCTCAAAAAGCTCTCCAAGAGTTTATCAAATCTCTCATTCAAATTCAAGGATTTCAAGCTAAATTTTGTAACTCAAGGACTCATCTCAAGCTTTAAGTCTCCTTCATGTTCATTTCAAGGAATTCAAGGTTTAAGGTATGTGGGTCTGCATCCATGGGTTCTTTTATCCATGGAGCCCAACCTTCTCTTTTTATGGAAATTGCATGATTTCAAGTTGTATTACCTATGAGTATCTCTTATTATGAATTTTGAACATAAACTATGTTGGTGTTTTATCAAGTATTGATTGATTATGCACAAATGTCTATTTCAAGCTTATTCTATGAATTGGTTTTGTCTATTGAGACTATGCATGATTTGAGCTATGAAATAATGAACTATTATGAGATTTTGTGATGGATTTCAAGTTACCCTAAATGAGGGTTTTACTATAATATTGGTGGGTTGATTTGCATGGAGTTTACTCATCTTGTTTTACTCTTGAATAGCATGATTTTGAACAAGCATCATGAACCCACCATGTGTTTGATAAAATAACATGACAAGAATTCTCAGGTTGTTGATGAACTATTACATAATTTACAAGTCAAGTGACTTCATGATGATAAATGTCACGACCAAAGCCTAGGGCCTAGACGTGACACGGCGAATGGGGAACCCAAAAGAACCCCAAACAAGCCTCTTAACTTATCATTACACATCCTTTGTCGAGGAAACATGTAAAGACATGTAGAATAGATTGGGGCGTCGGGGCTAAGGGAAAGCTTTGCAACACATCAACATCAAGAGACAAAGAGTCATAACTCATATCATAAATACTTAACTTGTCCCAACAAACACCTCTAAATACATAGATAGAGTATGGGCCAAGACAAAGTAACTGAGCTCACTCTCATAATCAAGTAGAACATAAGATAGTGTCTCAATACATAGATAAGGGGAAAACATAAACCAAATTCCCCGAAATGGAGGACTCACCAACAAGTTGGAATAGTACCTTCTAGCCACGTAGAAGAGGAGGATGATCAACTTGGGCAGGTGTTCCTACATGGTGATATCATGTAGGCAAGACTATGCGTTAGTATGTTTGAATGTACTAAGTATGTGGGATACAATGCAACAAGAGATAATCTTCATAGTCAACATACATTACAATTGGCAATAGGCATGATATAGTAATATGACATGTATGATCACTGCATAAGTAAAACATGCTTAAGTAATCCATACTCATATAGAATATCATATGTGTAAAAGTGACCAAGCTAGCGATTCAAGGTATAAACCCCTTGGTGGTTGTGTCGTATAAACCCCTCACATGGTTAATGGTAGTCACACCTTACTGACATGGTAACGATGTATAAACACCGCGCAAGGTTGCTGAGTAAAAACCCCCAACATGGTTACCCGAGCTCTTGTCCCACCGGATCGGGTATAGTCTAATGCAAGACTTTATATAAGATTTATCATAGGCTCTAGTGAAACATTTCATATTGGAATAATCATATACATAATTTCATTTCATCATCATAACATCATTGATAATATATCTCATGCTTTGGACCTTCATCTCCTCATGAAACCATAATCGGATATTTTATCAAGCACCTTGGAGGGATGTAATGGGGGTAAAAGACCATGCAATTTAGAGATGAAATCATGCAATAAAATACATTGTAAAACCATCAATCAACACCTTGAAACACCCTGAAGAAATTCACATTAAAGCCCCTCATCAAGTACAACATTAGATCCAAGATTTGAAGCTCAAAACATGCTATAAAAATCATACTTTCATGAACTAAAATCAATGTGCAGTAAATTTCTCAATATACAAGACTCACATGTAAAATCAACTTTAAATCATGCAATTTTAGTAAAATGGAGGCTTAGGTACCATAGCTGAAAGGACCCAATGGTTCAACACCACATACCTTAGCTTTAGAGAAGTTCTTGGTGAAGGTTGACAGGCTTGAAGCTTGAAGAGAATCCTTAAATCTAGATGAGGATTTTGAGTCTTAGTATTTGGAGTGAAAGTATGGCTAAGTGTTTTGGGGAGTATTAGGAAATGTTTAGGATGATATTAGAGTGAAATTTGACCAAGTATAGATAAACACATTTGGAAACTTGGGTCCAACACTTAGAATGTTTTGGGCCGCACAAGAAAACTCGCCAAGCAAAAAACACATCTCCACGTCGTGAAGAGGACGCGGAGAGGGATTTGTACTAAAGCGCGCCAAAGGCGCATCACAGAAGCATTGCGAACAGCTTACTGGAAATCATCCCTTAAAAATTTATAATTGCTATTTTTTCACTCTTAAATCGAGGTTAGACCCTTTTTCACCTAGTTTTAACCCCTTCATCAAAATTATAAAGTCCGGATTTTTGAAATAACAAACAAATTTTTAGATATATGGAAATTAAAGTTCCAAGCATTTTGATGCACGTTTTTGGGCACTTTTTGGGGTCATTTCAGTAAAGGGATTTCAAGTATGTATTTAATTCATGAAAAGTATCTATGATTTTACAAGTATCAAGTTGAGCCTTATTTCAATATTTTACCTCTTGTGAGCCATTCATGTTAAAGCAAAGGTTCATGTATCATTATGATCTACTCTCATGTTCAATTATGCTTACTAGTAGAGGTCAAGCATGTTTATGAGCTATTCATATCAAGTTATCATGTCTCTTACAGTTAATCATGATATTATTAATGTATGATTATTTCAAGTATTTTGTGGGATTTAAGTTAGCACCGATTGATGCTTAAGATAGGGGCTCAACTCAAGGTGTCCATCTATAAAATCTTTAGTCTCTAAAATTTGTGCCACCATAGGATTATGAATATTACTCTTTCTATATTAGTGGATCCATCTAGTTCATGTTATCATGTTTGGTTTACCTTGGATAGTAGACAACGTTTCGCCAGGGGTGTCATGCCCGGTCACATGAATCGAGTGGGCGTCAGGCCTCGAAGTCCAAGTTGTAGCTTCTTGGTCTATGTCGGTTGAGGTCTCTCCCCACATATGTATGACATATTATGGATGTTGAATGATTTACAAGTATGTTTTATTACAAGCATTGATCATGCATGCCATATTGAGATCATATATCAATTGATTATGATTATGCGTTATGAATATGTTGGCTTATGTCTTTGTTGCATTACACCCTGCATACTTAGTACATTCAAACGTACTAATGCATACTCTATTCATACATGACATTACCATGTCGGGACCAAAGGTTCTTTTGATCATCCTCTTCCACGTGGCTAGTTCGGTACTTTGGGGAAAACATTTGGTAAGTCCTCAATTCCGAGGACAATATCTAAGTTACTCTATCTATGTTGAGACTTCATTATGTTGAACACTTGTTATCATGAGGGTGAGCCTAGGAAGTGTCTTGTCCCCTGCTCCATTCTTATTTAGAGGTGTTGTTAGATACTATGCTTTGTATATGCTATGAGCTTGACTCCTTTATGCTTTCATGATTATCAAAGACTTCCCTTGTCTTGCTTCCCTTTTTCATTATATCACTTGTTGATATTTATTTTGCTTCTGCAACCAAGGATTTGCGAATGATATGTTAAGAGGCTTGTTTGGGGTCCCTTCGGGTTCCCCATTCACCGTGTCACGTCTAGGCCCTAGGCTTGGGTCGTGACAGTAGTACATCGGGGTGTATAAGTATATATATACACATATCACCTATCACCGTAGAATAATTCCCAACAAAGGCCAAGTATCCCATAACCTCATCAATCCCTAGTTGCTAGAGAAAACATGGACAATCACATTACATCATAAGTACCAAGGACGACTAGACCCCGTAGAGTCATATCTATACAAGAATTAGGCCATGATATGGCCTATAATCAATACATAATACCTTGGTCATCATCTTTACTGCAACTGGCTATACACACTAATACAAGTATAAGTCGAGTTAGCATGCATTTTCATCCCAGGAACTAGTTCATATTCAACACTTACCAAGCCCTTTTTCTATGTAAAATAACTTATAGAGCAATGCTGGTGTAACCTAAGCTAATGCCAAAGAGGCTAGACAATTAGAAGGATACCACCTACCCTGAATCATATCACAGCGCAACCACTACCATGATACCGCCTACACCGCGCTAACAGGGGCTCACTCATATCTCTAACCCGCCAGTGGCTCAGTGTCAACGCATTTCATATTACAGGTCAAAATGCTCCTTCAAGGGTTTAACTATGACCATCCCTAGATGTGGTGTATCTCTAGTTACCAACCAGTGGCACAAGTACAAAATAGATAACAATAGTATACAGGATAATATAAACCACAAGGCAACATATAATCATGTTTAATCAAGAAATTATACCAACAGACTCAATAATGATATATATATAACCACAAGCATATCATCCATATACATACCGACGATATATACATACTAGATTCAGCGCATAGGGTAGCATATAATCAAAGGTCCACTTTAATAGCTAGTATATTCTGGTAGCCTTAGACCACACACACATACAAGCAAGAGTAAAGATTAGTGTACATACCAGTCACATGTTCACATCTCCAACAAACCCCTTTCATACCCCTTTCATAGTCACATTATGTAAGAACTCAGGCAATATAGAAGCTACAACCAACAAAACCCTCAATATAATAACTACCATCCCATAACATTATATATACACAACATATAAATCACATCCATCTATGTAAAATATATATCCATAACTCAATCCATAAATAGTACATTCTACTCATGTCAACTCAAAGATGAAAATATTTTTGCTCAGTCTAGGGTTTAGAGAAAGCCTAGCCAACCTGGCATCTAACGTCTCTTCCTCTGAGTCAATCCAGCAAAGATTTTCCCCTCCAAATTACTTATCAATGCTGCTCAACTATTCAAACATAAGTGACAAGATCATTATAACTTATTTGGCTATAAAATCTTAAGAAATGGGTGAAATTACATCAATTAAGACTATGAGCCGTAAAAGGCCCTCGTAGATAGCAGGGTGCCTATAACTTAGTTACTGGAACTTCATCTATGAGACTAGATACGACTTATAGAACATTCTACAAGTTATAGACTAATTTGTAGGTCTAGTTCCAAACATGAATTAACAGAAATGGCCTTACGAGACCTATTTGTGAGTGGTAAAATAACTGCGACTTGTAAAAGGTCTCGTCTAATAGGGTCTTAGAAACTCCAAACTACTGGATCTTCATATTAGGGGAAACAATGGCTCGTGGAATATTCCATGGGTCGTAGAAGACCCTCGTGGTGTGGTTTTTCTTGTATCTTGGTTTTCTAAGTATGTCAAACGGACCCCAAACAACATCGCTAGACTATAACTATTGAAATCAGCACCAAAGAAAGAATATTATGTGCCCACATGACTCCAACAACTTCCTTAATACCCCATATGCAACAATTACACTCCACCCTATCACTTTCTATTTTACAAATTTACACCACATATCGACACCCATTTGAAAGTTAGAAATCAAACACACACATGCAATACCACGTCTTTTTTCAAGCAATGATTTCCATGCAATTCGAATGACATGTGACAAGATGAATTTCACATAACAACCTTCAATCAAGACATGGCCACACACATATTTAGTCATTTTCATTATTTAAAACAAACGACAGCAACTCAATCAATGATAAACATATATCACATATAAAGACAACCACTAATTCGAACCCATCAATTTTGGACCACCATACCCAACAATAATTTCTACCTAATGACATTAATTTTGGTAATACAAGGGTTTTAGGGCCATGAACATACCAAAATTTGATCAAAAAAATGGAAACTTGAAGGAGGAATTCGAAGGGGGCAAAAACCTAGGTCCCCGAAGTGATGCCGAAAAACTTTGATAGTGGCTAGATGGTGATCAAAGTGTTAGGGTAGGAGAAATGGGTCAGGTGTTTTGGGAAATATTTTGAGAATGTGGGTAAAAATTATTTGACCTTTTTTATATGTTTATCAGGTTGGGCGAGTATTGGGGCCAGGCTCTAAGAAACATCGACTACGGGCCATAGGTTTTTTGTGGTCTGTACACCTTGGTCTCATGGACTGCCAAAGCCCTAGTTTAGAAAATTAGCTTCACGGACCCGTCTACTACCGTTTGTAGAAATAGGACTCGTAGAAGCCACCAACACTTAGACTAATTATAGAACTTACCTGGAGCCAACGAGCCCCTCGCAAGACTCATTAATGCGTTTATTTGAGTAATGTAAGGACGCCAAATGTTGTACAACCTCATTAGAGCTTAAAATTTTCAATTTCAGAAAGTTTTGGACCAAGGTGACACTCTATGGGAGCTCTCACGGTCTGTGTGAGGTCATATGACCCATATAAGTCTACATGAAGCGACCCTTTGCCTCAATAGGAGTTTTTGGCCTTAAACCTAGAGTTTTGGATGAAGGTACACCTCACATGGACCCCTCATGGTCCATGTGACACCTCACGGACCGTGTGGTGGCCTTGGCTTCATTGGCTCACTTTTTCTAAGTAAAGGGGAAGAGGACCGAAACGTGCCACTGAAAGACTCTACAGAGACAAAGATAGGCTGTCAAGAATGTAGAGGAGGTAGGATGGACAGTTGGTCAGATCTAGTATGGATCGTAAATGGAAGGTAGTTGGGGTGCATGATAGACATCGGTACTCCAGTGCATTTCTCCATCTGAATCAGAATATATATGTTTTCGAACCGTCTATTTAAAATTCAAAGTGGATATTCCTGCGCGAATCTCAGCAATTACTTGTTCTGATTCTACATATTGATCGTTTTGAG